>BLSH010418435.1:925227-947863 GCA_018402905.1 Glandirana rugosa | reverse complement strand
CTCCTGCCGCTGATAAAAGTGATCTCGCGGCGAATCCGCCGCTAAGATCACTTTTATCATACGCAGAATCGCCTCCTGAAAAAAAAGATACCGGGGTTATGGTAGCTATCTGCTACCATAACAACGGTATTCCACTTCAAAGTACCGCCGTCAAACGACGTACGGCGGTCCGGAAGTGGATATAAAAGTGCATGCAGGGCACTGGGCAAACCACCAGGGACAAAGGGGATGTGAAATGTTTTCATACAGTAATGTAATCTATAAGATTACAGTGTACTGTATGTGCTGTGTGTGTTTCACTTTTTGAATTTCCCGCCGGTCTCCATCCCCGTGCGACGCGACGCTCACAGGGAACGGAGCCCGGCACACAGGAGCCATCTGGCGGCGGACACAGCTTGTAGACACGGCGGGGGACATTGCTGGATCCAGGGGACAAGGTAAGTAGCGCTGCCTGGATCCAGCAATGCAATCCCGAGTGTGGCTCGGGGTTACCGTTCTTGGTACTGAAAATCCACCCCGAGCCACACTCGGGAACACCGCCAGGGAGGTTAAAGGACTCGCTCCGCACTTGCTTCCCTCTTCCGCGGCGCTCGGAAAGAGAAGTTCTTCTCCCTCATCCCTGCAGTCTTCTGGGACACTGACAGATCCCAGAAGACTGCATCCACCAGTCTCGATGCACAGTGTGACTCGCGCATGTGCAGTGGGCACCCGGCTGTGAAGCTGCAAGCTGTCCCAGCCGGGTGCCCATAGTGAAGATCCCGGCGCCGGGTACCGAATACGGGCGGGTAAGACTGACTGGGGTGAGCACACCACTGAATCGTGGGACAGGGGAGTGGCTGTTCTTGAAAAGTCAGCAGCTACAGTTTTTGTAGCTGCCAACTCATTTTTTTCACAGGTAGCTGGAACGCATCTTTATGCAACTAAAGAAGCTGGAAATGTTTCACCTATTTTCATTAGGGTTGTTGAGTGTGTTATTTATCAAACAAGCCTTCTTCATGACAATGTATTCTGTTGGAGAAGAAATAAAACGAAGTATGTAGAAGTATGGACGAAGCATATCTCTTGTGGATCACAGGAGCGCACCTATTTGTCTCCTGTGACTTAGAATCTGCCTACAGTAGACTTTGCAATCACAGAGCCATTCCAGACTCTGGAAGGATCCCAATAACAGTGTTGGGATCCACCCAGATGCCTGATCTGCAGTTGGCCAGCCACTTCTGCTCCCCCCCTTCCCCCCCGGCCCAGTGCTCCAGTGAGCGCTGCAGGCACAGAGCAGATTGACAGTCATCGCTCTCTACTCAGTGCAGACCGGGAACTGAGTGATCAGTGATAATGTGATTGCTCATTTCTTGGGCTTTGAGCTGGTGGGGCATAGAAGCATCAGATCAATGCTGCAGCAGGAAAGTATGTATGTTTATTTTTTATATTCCCAGACATCTCCTTTATGTTTTATTGAAACCCACCGTGATGGGTGATTGAGGCTTGATGTGGTGTACATGTTGCCATGGTCACAGCTTAGGCATATGAACAGTTAAAATCTTGTTCTCATGCCTTTCTATTCAGCAGTATCTTGCAAAGGAGCTCACATTTACTCCAAAAATAAGGAAATGACCAACCCTTTCGCTCACTGGGTAAATAGACCAAAATGAGGTGGGTTCCTAAGAATCCACATTAAAGACAGGATAACCTCCTTGGCTATGTACAGTGTGAACTGATTCAGCCTGATCATTTGGCTATCTATAAATTTCCTTTTGTTAAGAGGATGGGAAGGACCCCAGCTCACCATACTCCTATATATCACAATGTTAACAAGATCCATATCTTGCTTCATAAAAACAATCATGATTGGTTCAAGAAATCCTCCTAGAAAGGCATCATGCCTCACTGTATACAGTTTTCAAATCATTTTTTGTGATTCCTCTTCAAAGTGTGTTACCTAAAGATCCTAGCAGTAACAGAACTTTCTATTGCAATCTGACAATATGAAACCACTCGCCTCGCAATATGCGCAGCGCTGCCAGGTGTGCTCCCTTAGCTGGCTGTTGGCCTGTCGGTAGACCTGATAGGCAGTCCAAGAAAGGATGACAACACTGCTGCAAATTTTAAAGCACTGGGTTAGTTTTGACAAACTGCACCAGGAAGTGCTATCACTGGCGGGGTCTCCAGGTAAGAAAGTTTGAATCAAATGAAAGCAAAATATAATTTGCTTAACTAGTTATCGCTCGACCTATGGCAAAATGACGGCCGGGCAGGACTTTTGTCGATCCGGGTGGATGTTTTATGACGTGGCACGATCTGTCACCGGCTGTGTCGATGATTGATCAGTGTACTGGCCCACTATCGGTACCATGTGAACGATGTGACCGATGTGACCAATGTGACCAATCGGAGCAGATCACATGAAGATTGTAAACAATGGATGGCTTCTTTTCATGCAACACATGAACAGGCAATGCAGCAAAGCAGTTTTTCCATGCATTGCTGTTTTTTCCAATTTTTAATGGGCTCCCAAACTGCAGTGCATGTGGTGTGAATAAGCACTAAAATAAAGATGGCAGTCAGGTGAGGAAAAGTGTTCTTGACCATACTGTGTAGCTACTTCAGAAGAGGTTGAGGACCTGGCTATGCTGTAAGTGGGGAGTCAGGATCACAAGACTGGCCAAACAGATTTAGAAATAATTTGGTAGGTAGACACAGGCTTTCATATATATATAGTATATTTTCATACATAGTATCTGTGTATTTAGTTGCGGGTCTAAAGTTCTGCTTTTATCTAGGTTTTCTAATCCATTGGAGTAATATTTAGCATACAGTAATACCTTGGTTTGAGAGCATTTTGCAAGACAAGCAAAATTTTTAAATAAAGTTTAACTTGCTGTACAAGCGATGTCTTGATATACAAGTAGCGTCACATTACAACAGAGTATAAAAGAGCAGAGAGGCACCTCCAAGTGTAGCAATATGATTACATTTAATGAAGGTACAACATTTAGCAACTCACATGGTTGATGATTAAACAGGCACATCCAAGTATGCAAACATCTGGGGTAAAGCTGTCCACGTAGACCATCCTGCAAACCACCATCGGCCTCATCCCTTCCGCGCTGCACTCCATGAACGCGTCAAGCCTCGCTTTCTGATCGCTCTACTGCAGGGTAGTCTTCCCGGTCACGATTGCAAACTGGCAGCGGTGAGAGCCGGCAGTGCGGAGGAGGATGGCCTATGTGGACAGCTTCACCCCAGATGCCTGCATACTTAGATGTGTCTCTTTAAATCATCAACCATGTGAGTTTCATTAAATGTAACCATATTGCTACACTTAGAGGCGCCTCTATTCTCTTTTATACTCTGTAGGACCATTCTATGGTTACACAACCTATCACATTGCTATAATCTTTTTATATGGACTATAAACTGAAAACTTATGAATAAATGGTTGTGGAACAAATCATCTGAGTTTCCATTATTTCTTATGGGGAAATTTGCTTTGATATACAAGTACTTTGGATTACAAGCATGTTTCCGGAATGAATTATGCCCACAATCCAAGGTTTTAGTGTATTTTGATATGTGCTTTTAGCTGGACTGCACTCTTGTCTTGTTTCTCTGCAATGTTCCCCTGTGAAATATGTAGGTTACTTTGCAGACCCAGCCTATGGTTTTAACAGGTTTAGATTCAGGGCCATGGGAATGCAGGTCACACATTCTTCCCTCCTTAAACACTAACCTAAACGCTACATATAATAAAAAACACTGACACCATTTAGTGGCAAAAATGTTTGGCCATGGTACATATATTGGTGTAAATACATTTTCAATGAATAACAACTTCATATTGAATATCATTTATTAACCACTTACCAATCAGCCGCCGTTTGACGGCAGCAGGTCGGCTCTCCTGCGCAAATCGGCGTAACTGTAAGGCGGGCGCGGGAGCGTGTGTTGTGTGCGCCACTAGAGGCGCACGGGCGCACACAGGCTAGCGGGAGAAGCCAATTAGTGCGTGGGGCAGACTCGATATCCGCTGGCCACCTGCAATCGCTCCCTGCAGTGACAGAACGGGGGATCTGCGAGTGTAAACAAAGCAGATCCTTGTTTTGACAGGGGAGTTGAGAGAGATAGTCTGTTCCCTGTGATAGGGAACAACGATCTCTACTCCCCCAGTCCGGCCAGCCCCCATACACAGTTAGAAACACAATTAACCCTTTAATCGCCTCCTAGTATTAACCCCTTCCCCACCAGTGACATTTACACAGTAATTAGTGGCACTGATGGCTGTATAAAATGTCAATGGTCCCAAAAAAGTGTAAAATAATAATAAAAACGCCATACATCTATTCCCATAGTTTATAACTTTTGTGCAAACCAATGAATATACGTTTATTACGTTTTTTTTTTACCAAAAAGATGTAGAATTTTATATTTATATATATTGGCCTAAACTGGGGAAGAAATTCGTTTTTTTTAATTATTTGATATTTATTATAGCAAAAAGTAAAAAAAAAAATTTTCTTCAAAATTGTCACTCTTTTTATGTTTATAGCGCAAAAAATAAAAACCGCAGAGGTGATCAAATACCACCAAAAGAAAGCCCTGTTTGTGGGAAAAAAAGGACGTCAATTTTGTTTGGGTACAACGTCGCACAAATGCGCAATTGTCAGCTAAAGTAACGCAGTGCCATATCCCAAAAAATGGCCTGGTCGGGGAGTAAACCCTTCTGGGGCTGAAGTGGCTAATAATCAAACATCAACTTTATTAATCTGCAAAATACAACTTTGCTCAGTCATGAAGGACTCGAGCATCAATATCAAAGCATAACTACCAGTCCACCCTTTCAAAAAAAAGGGTGACGAACCACAAAAACGTGCCTTGCGACAAGGGAAGCTGGGGTGGCGGAGCTCGTCGCGCTGTCACAGACCCACTGGCTATTACCCCACAGAGGGGCTCCTTTATATAATGAGCCCCAATTTCCAGGACATTCCGAGGCATCAGATGACCTTCCAGAATATGCCAAATGGTCACATGATGCCTCTCCTTCCCGCCTAAATCCTGCTTTTCCCCACCTTATCCCTTTCCTTACTAAATTCAAAGTAACCTTTTTTTTTCCTAAGAAACATTTTTTTTTTTTTTAATCCATGGAGGGAGAGGTGACCGCATGCCCATGCTGTCGTGAGCAAATGCTTCTGCCCTCCTTCTCATTCTGTCAAATACCAGTAGCTATGGAAACTTTATGAGTGGGCAGTAAGTTTCAGGAGACAAGAGCCATGATGAAAGTCAGGAGCACTCAGGTACAGGTGAGCCATGCCTTTGGGTGAGTTTAAGTGCCAGTTCACACCTAGGCGATTTGCGATCCGACTTTTCACCCCAAGTCGCTTGACATCAGAAATCCCATTAAAATGAATGGGAGCCGTCTTAATATGAGCTACTCAAGTCGCTCTGACTTCAGGGCAACTTCTGAAAAGGTTCCTGTAGTATTTAAAGGTGACTTGTAGGCGATGTGAGACCATAAAAGTCAATGGAATTTGCTTCCAAGTGGGATCACCATCTATAAAGAAGCGACATTACAGGAAAAAGAAAATATTTTTTTTAAGGCAACCCCTCTCCCTCTCTTCTCTGATTGGCCACAGGCACCTGCACCTGGCATGGAGGTCGCTTCAAGTCGCGTTGTACGTCGCCCCAAAGTCGGCTGAAGTCGCCTTGAAATCACATTCAAATCGCCTAGCAAAGTTGCCTCTGAAGTCGGATCGCCTAGGTGTGAACCGGCCCTTAATGCATAGAACTGATTGTCAACCTGAACATAGCCCATACCTCGCCCTTTCTGTTACAGATGATGTAAACGCTGTGCCAAACCCAAACAGACCGGGATGATGAAAAAGACGCTTCCACTTTATAAAGGGATGAATGGTTAAACTTTGGCAGCATGTCAGATGCCCATTACATTGCCATATTTCTAATTAACAGTGGAGTTACATGTTATACAGTACATGCCATGTGCTTCCACTATGGCATCCTTTTCTACCACACCCATCTGTCTGAGATTTCTCTATCAATCATCACTGGCTTGTTAGAAAGAAAATACCATTTTAAAAGAATCATGACTGAACATTATTGCAGACCTAATCAGAGGCAAACTTTAAAACTCCAAATTTAAATCGAAGCAGTGGTTTCCCTTACCTTCAGCGAGTCAAAGCAAGCGATAACGCGTCCATTTTCCACATGGCAACTCCGTGATGGGTGAGCAAACTTGCATTCTGCATCAGACCTTGAACAAGTGCCTCTCTGAAACTCCCGACAGACTTCCAGCGTCAGCCATTTTGTGTCACGCACCAAGGAGACGTTAACAGCCATGTTAAAAGACAAACCGCTGAGGCCAAGGAGAACACCTCCTATCGGTGACTACAATCTTATTCTTCTTCTTAAAGAAGGGGATGGGGAAAGGTGGAGTTCAAGTTTAAATGAATAAAAACTATTTTTTTTTTTTTTTGCTTTGGTTAAAAAAAATGTCAGCACTTAAGGTTTTTTTTTTTTTATTTTTATAATTTTTCTTTTTTTAGTCAATTTGTATCTGTTGTCGAGACATGAATGAGACACAAACATCCAACCATAAAATAGACGTTTATCAGATAAATTGAAAATAAAAATAAATCTAATTAGAGACCAGCTCTTGAAAAGTGCAAAATGTCAAAGTTTGAATGCGTTGGCTTTATTTGTCACTTCTGAAATCAGATCGAGTTAGACTGAGCCGACTTTTTCAACAATTCTGTGCTCTTAGCTTAATGGTTCCAATTATGGTTGTGTAAAACTCAGCAGAATTTGGCAGAATTTCAGTTCCTCAGACAATCTGTGGCGTTTTATTTATTGTTACGATGAAGAAAATAATGTTACAGTTGGGCACAGCCGTGACTGTTAATGAAAATTTGATGATTTCCGTATTCAAGGATTGAGTGCTGAAATTGTAATTATGAAGGTCAGTTGCCGTTTGGGTTGGCCTGCAAGCAACGGCAAATTAAAAAAAGAAAAGAAAAAAAAAGGGGAAAAAAACATAAAGAGGCAGCACTAGACAGAGATCCAAGCAGCGTTAGCTTCGGAAAAAAAGGCACGTTTCAGCAACCTGCAATAAAAGAGGAAATAAAATACATAATCAGAAAACAAAAATACAACCTTGTAAATTGTCATCACAAGCTTAGACGATACAGCAAAAGGAAAATGAGTTTTTGCAACAGGAAAAACCTTTTAGATAGTGACACTACGGCAAAGTGCAATCAGCCATTGTGGATTGAAAAAGGGGCATTTCCCAATCGTATCTGCGCATGGTAAAACACAGGAGCCAATTATGCTCTCTGTAGCAATATAGGACTGGGCTGACGTCCAATAGCAGAGCTTGGTTTATGCTGTTCTTTTTTTGGCATGGAATCTTTTTTTTTTTGCTTCCTGCACAGTAAGAAAATGCCTTGCGCTTGACACAACAACCCATGGCACACGTGCAGCAGTTGTATATTTTCTGTTTCTAGTCATTTACTTATAAGAAAGATGTGTAAAGTGAGAAGGGTCAGTATTTTGCTATAAATGGAAAACAGACAAGGAATCTGACAGTACGTATGTGCTGTATGAGCAGAATCTAGCCTCCAGCTGGTGGCTGTGTGCCACGGGTTGGGAGAACTAGACAAGCACAGTAATGCTGGATAGACATTAACCCTTTTCCAACCAATGGCACGTTTCATCACAGTCATAAAGACATTTCACCTACTAAGATACAGATATGTGATCACAGTGCAAAGTCAGCCAAGCCATCTGTATAGCATAAGTAGACAATAGCATGTGAGGATTGCTGCTTGTAGTTTTTTTGGCCATAAATATAACAACTATATACCGACACAAACAAATTTTGCTTTGAGCAAATATATGCACTTAGACCGCAAGCAAACTGCAAAGTTTTGTAACCCAAGGTGACCAATCAGAATTCATTTTTCTTGTAAGAAATTTGATGGTATGCCCTGGCTTTCACTTTGTATATCATTACTGCTCTTTGTAGCTTTAATAAGTATTCCCAATACTGTACCAAATTTATTCCAGAGTAGCTACAAAGGGTCATGTCATCCCAGACTGATATATATCTTTTTTTTTTTGACAGAAGCTATAGAGTTAAATCACATAAAAGTTGTATTCTATCTCTCAGGGACTTCACTGGTGAAATATTTATGCTAGAGTATTCATACCCATTACTACCACCCATTATGACGGGGTCCCACTCTCCATTTTGGATTTCTCATTTAACTGTATCATAGAGGATGCAGCAAGTAACATAGGAACAACTCAATGTAGGTAGGAACTCCTAAAACCCACAGAAAGTAGAAACAGTGCTAGGGGATAGGTAAAGTGATCTCACTGCTGGGGATCTAAAAAGCTATTAGGTGGCTCTAACAACTAGACTTCATTTAGATTCATTTTGGATAAAAGGAAAAGAGGAACACGTAAGGACATGTTCAAATTTCATAACACCAAACTTTGAAGGAAAAAACTGAAGAAGTGTACTGGTCTGTATGGAGAGCCACTGTACACAAATACATGGGTGTTATCAAAAGACAGCTACAGTGAAAGTTATTTTGGAGTTACTTTATAAAGTTTAGGTGGGAAACCCAACCAGAACTGACTCCCATTTTGAATGAATACTGGTGAAGGAAAGGGGTGTCAATCTCCTGATTTTTATATCTAGTCATATTGGCCAAGTTCAACCCAAGTTAGCAGGGAGTGTGTTTAAATTTCTATACCCTCAAAAATAAATGAAAAAAAAAAAAAGGTGGAAAAAACAGACAGACAATGAGAAACTCAAGCTGGAGGCATCTACCCAAAGCTTAAAGCTTTTTTGGGGGGTAAACTGGCCCATTTAGTACTTTTAAACTATGCAACCTAAGGTTTAACCAATACCTCTTGCACATCATTTGTTCAGAGATTAGTGGGCAATGACATTTTAATAGCTGCCAACATTTGAAAATAATTTGCAAGGACACACTGCATGCCGCGTTGATCAATTTAAGCTTGGCACACAAATTAGAATCTTGGAGGACTATGAAGAAACATATACTAATTAACACTACAAACAGGTATTGTAAGACATATATTACATACATATATTAGATACTTTAAGGTTCAACTGCAGCCAAAACCGTTTTTACAGTTTTGGATAAATTGGGCAAGGGTCGGGACTTCTGCCTTGTTTTAAATGTACATTGTTCTCCCCTTGAGATTTCTCGTCATGTGTTTTGTGTAACATCACTTGGACAGGGAAGGAATGGAAATAAGACACAGACAGTTAAGAAACGTGACAAATGTTCTAACCCTTTTACCCTGCAGTAGAAATGTTGTCCTTTGCCCCCTGGGAGGAGATTTTCCAAGCTGCCTATTGTATTTGCCCCGAAAAGAGACTTATTCAGTAATACAAAAAAATTGATAGAGGATAAAACCTTTTCGGCAATAAACTTTTGGTTGCAGTTGGACTTTAATACGTGTTAACATTTGTATGAAAGAAAAAAAAACAACACCACACACCTTTACTGTGTAGCTGGCCATAAATAAAATCAGGGTTATTTCTTGGTACTAGAATTATTAGGGGGCAAATCTTAAAACGGTCTCTAAAAATCAGGGAGGGCTGTCAGTTATGTAGGTTTATGCAGTGTTGCACCTTTAAGCAATTCATTGGCTTCTGCTCACACATTCCATTTAGCAAAGCAACATTTCAAAGCAATATTCTTATAAGGAAAAAGCAGAAGTTGCCAAGGCCAGTCAGATTAACTCATACATGCCCAGGTCTGGTCGGTGCCAAGCTGGCTGGCAAAACATTGCAGAAATCTCTGGCAATGTAAATGCGGTTTCACATACTTGTGTTTGAGAATGATGTGTTTTATGCAAGATTACACAATTCCTTTGCAGGGATTGATGGGCTCTTGGCACAGCGAGACTACAGTATCGGAAAGTTTTACTTCTGTTCACCTCCTATAAACATGCTATAAATGCATCCAGCTTTCTAAACTCTACCAAAAGTAGTCGGACATAAAAGTGTATTGCTTCTTAATAGATGTGAAAATTTGCTCTGGCAGCTGAGGTATGACTATGTGGAAATGATAACACGATTAGGGCCACGTGTTGCCATACCAAGGACACTGAACGCCATTTTTGGGTGTGTCTCCTACAGAATGATTGATTTTACTGAATGATCCTGCATAGACAAACAATGTTCACAGTGGTTTGTGTTTCACAAATTCAATAAGAGTTTGCTTTAATCGCCAACAAGTCCAGGCACACATGTTTTAAGTCATCCTCCCTATGGACTGGCAGAGGCGCTTGGACTTTAAGTTCTGCAAAAAGCCACACATTACTTTCGTTTTATGTAAAATTCAAAAGATACTACTTTGCTTTCCTAAACTGTAGACTACAGTAAAGTGCATGCGAGTATAGATTATCTCTGCAGCATATTGGTATATTTTTTCCCAGCCATCTTATTAAAAAGCAGCTCAAAATCAAAAACACATATTATGACATAAACTATAAAAAAAGTTCAACCGATTTAAAAAATCTACTCAGTTCTAGAACTTTCGTGTCTTTTACAGCATTATAGGAAAGTATGATCCTGCACACCAGTAAGAAAGAAAAAAGATGCAAGCAATAAAAGTAACCAAATAACTTCAAATTAGAATGTAAAAGTGCTGCGTTACGGTAACTAAAACAAAACAACAATGGTGTCCAATGTGTGTGTGGTACCATAAGGCTCCATGTACACTGACGTAAAAAAACGTATGTGTCTATGCACATTAGGACGTTTAGAGGCATAATTTAAGCTCAACGTTTAGAGGAACCCTTCTGGTTCGTGTTCCTGATTGGAGCTTACTGGCAGAAAAAACGTAAAACTCTTCTAAACTCATCTAAACTACTCCCAAGAGAATAGACTTTGTTTAAGCCCAGTGTGCATGGAGCCTTAAACAATAAATTTAAATATCTTTGTTGTATAGCGATTCAATAATGAAATAAAACATGAATCCAAAATTATACCAGTCCAAACAAGTCCATAAACAACTGTGAAATCCAGTGACAGACACTTCAAGCAATTGCAGATAATGTGTGAAAGTTAAAACCTCCAAAGTCAACCCCTTTAAGTATGTTTTCACCTCAATAAATTGCCCCTTACAACAAAGTATAAATCACGCTCCCATACGATCAATCCGATTAATACATCCTCAGAGGGATCATTCCCAACCAGCTCCTGTTATTTCTTCTGGCATTCTGATAGTCATCAACAGCTCAGGTGGTGGGTGGATGGATCAGTACAATTCACATGCTCAAAAGACAATAAAAAAACGAGTGCTCACTTCTATTTTTATTGATAAAAAACAAAAAATAAAATGCCACTGTCAAGATACAGGAAGAACAAAGTGCATATGTATCTTAACCAAGTACTTGCCCACTAGGCACTTAAACCCCCTTCGTAACCAGACTGATTTTCAACTTTCAGCGCTCTCACATTTTGAATGACAATTACTCAGTCATGCAACACTGTACCCATATGAAATGTATGTCCTTTTTTTCACTCAAATAGAGATTTCTTTTGGGGGTATTTAATCATCACCAGGGTTTTTATTTTTCGCGCTATAAATAAAAAAAGACAGACAATTTTGTAAAAAATGCATTATTCTTCATTTGTTATAACATTTTGCAAATTAGTAATTTTTCTTCATAAATTTTGGCCAAAATTTATATGGCTACACGTCTTTGGCAAAATAACCAAAATCAGCACATATTTGGTCTTTGTGAAAGTCATAGCGTCTACAACCTATGGTGCCAATCATTGAAAATTGATCACACCTGATGTACTGACAGCTATTCTCATTTCTTGAGATCCTAACAAGCCAGGAAAGTACAAATACTCCCCAAATCACCCCTTTTTGGAAAGTAGACATTCCAAGGTATTTAGTAAGAGGCATTGTGAGTTTTCACGGTGTCATTTTTTCCCACAATTCTTTGCAAAAAAATTATTTCCCCACAAAATTGTCATATTAAAACGGGTATGGCAATACCACATGTGAGACTTTCACGGTCTGGCCACATACAGAGGCCCAACATGCAGGGAGCACCATCAGGTTTTCTAGGGCCATATATTACAGATGACATGGCACTGTAGAGCACTGATGGAGCACAGATGTGCACTGCTGGGGCACTGATGTGGCACGGATAGGCACTGATGTGGCATGGATGGGCACTGATGTGGTATGGATTGGGACACTGCTGGGCACTGATCTGGCATGGATTGGGGCACTGCTTGGCACTGATCTTGCATGGGTTGGGGTACTGTTGGGCACTGCCACTACAAAAAAAATACCTTAAGCAGCCTCACACTGCAGCTTCTCCCTTCTCTGCTCACACGATTGTTGTGAGCAGCAGAGAGAACTGGATGTGGCATTCTGGGAGGACGTCATAGTACGCCCTCCCAGAATTATCTGACCGTGCTCTAGCTCTCATTCGGCTATGGCCCGGTCGGTAAGCAGTTAAAATCCAGTATGCAATGTTGCCGGGGCGGGTGGCTGCAGATGTCAGTCAATCCAGCTCCAGCAGCCAATAGTGCTCTCTCTCAGCAAGCTCCTTATAAGCACGCCGAGGCCACGCCCTACGCATTTCATCGCAATGACGTCTTTGGGGGCACCAGCTTATTTTATGTTTTATTAATAAAAATAGCAGTGAACACTTGGCCGGTTTTTATTGTCTCCTGAGCATGTGAATTGTACTGATTTACAGTGTCTTGAAAAAGTATTCATACCCCTTGAAATTTTCCACATTTTGTCATGTTACAACCAAAAACGTAAATGGATTTTATTGGGATTTTATGTGGCACATAAAATTGTGACGTGGAAGGAAAATGATAAATAGTTTTTACGTTTTAAAAAAAATGAATATATGAAAAGTGTGGCGTGCATTTGTATTCAGCCCCCCTTGAGTCAACACTTTTGATGCAACTACCTTTTGCTGCAATTACAGCTGCAAGTCTTTTTGGGGGATGTCTCTACTAGCTTTGCACATCTAGAGAGAGTGACATTTTTGCCCATTCTTCCTTGTATGTAGAGCATCTGTGAACAGCAATTTTCACGTTTTGCCACAGAATCTCAATTGGATTTAGGTCTGGACTTTGACTGGGCCATTCTAACACATGAATATGCTTTGATCTAAATCATTCCATTGTAGCTCTGGTTTATTTTTAGGGTTGTTGTCCTGCTGAAAGGTGAACCTCTGCCCCAGTTTCAAGTCTTTTGCAGACTAACAGGTTTTCTTCTAAGATTGCCCTGTATTTGCTTCCATCCATCTTCCCATCAATTCTGACCAGCTTCTCTATCCCTGCTGAAGAAAAGCATCCCCGCAACATGATGCTGCCACCACGTTTCACGGTGGGGATGGTGTGTTCAGGGTGTTGTGCAGTGTTAGTTTTCAGCCACACATAGCATTTTGCTTTTAGGCAAAAAAGTTCAATTTTGGTCTACTGTGACCAAGCACCTTCTTCTACATGTTTGCTGTGTTCCCCACATGGCTTCTTGCAAGCTGCAAACAGAACTTCATATGGCTTTTTTTTCAACAACGGCTTTCTTCTTGCCAGTCTTCCATAAAGGCCAAATTTATAGAGTGAATGACTAATAGTTGTCCTGTGGACACATTCTCCCACCTGAGCTGTGGATCTCTGCAGCTCCTCCAGAGTTACCACGGGCCTCTTGGCTGCTTCTCTGATTAATGCTCTCCTTGCCTGGCCTGTCAGTTTAGGTGGATGGCCATGTCTTGGTAGGTTTGCAGTTGTGCCATACGCTTTCCATTTTCAGATGATGCATTGAACAGTGCTCCATGAGATGTTCAAAGCATGGGATATGTTTTATAACTCAACCCTGCTTTAGACTTCTACACAACTTTATCCCTGACCTGTCTAGAGTGTTTTCTTGGCCTTCGGCTGGGTTCACACTATTCGACACAAAAACGGTCAGACTTTTGATCCAACTTTGCCCTGCAACATCGGTCATACTTCTGTCCTACTTTGGTCCTACTTCCATCCGACTTGAATGAACAAGATAAGATTTTGCTCCGACTTTGAGATAGTGACTTGTCCTTTCACCAATCAAAACAATCCCAGTGTGAGATAAATTCCTTTTACTGCTGCTGTTATCACAAAGTCGGATGTCACAAGTCGGATGGTTAGAACAAGAATCCGACTTTGATCCTACTTCAATGATATTCAATGGGCTGAAGTAGGACCAAAGTAGTACAGGAACCTTTTTCAGAGTTGGACTGACTTGTGTCGGACCAGTTAAGATGGCTCTGATAGGGAAACATTGATTCTGTGACGTAATGCGACTTGTGCTCACAATGTTGGTCCGTTTGTCGGACAAGTGTGAACCCAGCCTAAATGATACGGTTTGTTCACCAAGGTTCTCTAACAAACCTCTGAGAGCTTCACAGAACAGCTGTATTTATACTGAGACTAAATTACAGGTGGACTCTATTTACTAATTAGGTGACTTCTGTAGGCAATTGGTTCCACAATTTTTTTAGTTAGGGGTATCAGCGTAAAAGGGGACTGAATACAAATGCACGCCACACTTTTCAGATGTTTGTACAAAGTTTTGAAAAACATTTATCATTTTCCTTCCACTTCACAATTATGTGCCACTTGGTGTTGGTCTATCACTGGGATTTACTATACCTCTGTTTGTACGGCCATCGCTGCAGCTATATTGTATCCAGAGATGCCCGGTTTTAACTTCGAAAATGTGAGTGCACTTTACAACTTTTAATAAATACATTACTGTTCAGTATTACGCTATGAGCATTTGTGTTTTATATGAATTTTAATACCGGGAATGGGATCGCGGAGTGGAGGGCTCCAGGATCGCCGTTATCAATGTGGGTGATTTTGGGAGATATTCCCTGAGGCGTTTTTGGCTCTTCCATTAGTCTGGAAGCCATTTTTTTTCTGGTAAGCAGTCGCCTTCATTGATTAGCCTTATTCACAGAGGATTTGGGAAGCTGGTTTTCTTCATGCATGCATTTATTATTTCCTGGATTACGCATTTGGGGCATCACTATATAATTTTTCTTTTTTCCTTTTTTTTCCCCCATGTAGCACCTTTGCATTTGGACTTTTCATTTATGAACATTTTTATATTGTGTCATTTGTACACGGTATTCTGGAGGAGTATATGGTTTTTACACATAGTTATAGGTTTTGTCACTTATGTTGATAAGCGCTGCACTTTTTGTACACATATTGTTTCAGGTTTATCTATTAGCTTGTGCCAGCAGCTGTCATCATTTGCACATTACGTATCTAGCGCAGATTTTGCACAGTTGTTTTTTAAAAGAAGTCTTATTTGCCCTCCCAATTGTTATCTTGGGACTACAGAATATTTAGTGTCCATGTTGTGGAGGATAGCATAGGGGACAGGTTTGAGTAGTTTAGAAAAAAGGAGAACTGGACAGGGCTGACCCAACGTAATCCACAAAAATACTGTGAGGTGTCAACCTACAATAGGAATTAGGAGCTGAGTGCATCTCTGGCAGATTAAAAAGGTATTTTTCTGTACTTGTAAGGTCTTTAAAAGGATAAAAAAAAAAACAGAAATGTAACACACAAGATTTTTTTTTTGCCTTAACACACTTTAATTTTTCTATAAAACGAAAACCTAATAAGTTGCTATTGGCAACAACACTTGTTCCCAATTTCTTTCCTTCCACCCACCCACTCCAACAACATTAATGAAAAAGAAAAAACAACGTGTGGATCTCTTCTGTGCATTTCAGTGTGGTGTGAATTTCAGCATATTTATTTGAATGGGCTAAAATTGCACTGGATCACACAAAAAGTAGTGCATGCTCTACTTTTCAGAAATGCACTGCACCAAATTGCATAATTGCATGGTACTGAGATACCATGCAATCTGGTGTAGGCAAATGCTCTGCATTTGAGATCTGCGTTTAGGGTGTCATTAAAGTGGTTGTCAACTCTTGACAACCACTTTAACCTACAGGTAAGCCTATAATAAGGCTTACTTGTAGGTACCCTGCATATCTCCTAAACAGTGCAGTGTAAATGCATGTGCCAACGTCATCGGCCCATGTGCAGTGAAGAAACAGCCTGACTGGGCCTTTTCTTCACTACGTGTCCCGTAAACAACAGCTCCTGTGTGCATGCGCAGGAGTGACGTCAGCGCGGCTCTGGCCAATCACAGCGCTGGAGTCCGCGCTGTGATTGGCCGGAGCCTGCGATCCCGGAAGAAGACACAGTCAACAGGACGCTGGTCACAGCGGTGCTCGGGGCCTGCTGCAACAGCATTGATCTAAGGCTAGTATTTCATAATGAGCTAGTATGCAATGCATTCTAGCTCATTATGCCTTTGTCTTGAAGGTGTTTTTTTTTCCCTTGGCAACCACTTTAAAAATACACTGACACCTGTAGCAAATTGCAGACTTTTGAACGCGGTGCGGGAAACACGCATGGAACACACCTTTCCCACACTGCATTCTGGTGTAAACCCGTCCTCAGAAATCTTGATTTAACAAAAACTGGCCAAGAAATGGGACAGTCATCTTACCATTTACACACTGCCTATAGACTACTTCTATCCTTCTCAATATAATACACCAATATATATAGGTGCTGGTCATATAATTAGAATATCATCAAAAAGTTGATTTATTTCACCAATTCCATTCAAAACGTGAAACTTGTATATTATATGCATTCATTACACACAGACTGATATATTTCAAATGTTTATTTCTTTTAATTTTGATGATTATAACTGACAACTAAGGAAAATCCCAAATTCAGTATCTCAGAAAATTAGAATATTACTTAAGACCAATACAAAGAAAGGATTTTTAGAAATCTTGGCCATCTGAAAAGTATGAACATGAAAAGTATGAGCATGTACAGCACTCAATACTTAGTTGGGGCTCATTTTGCCGGAATTACTGCAGCAATGCGGGTGGCATGGAGTAGATCAGTCTGTGGCGCTGCTCAGGTGTTATGAGAGCCCAGGTTGCTCTGATAGTGGCCTTCAACTCTTCTGCATTGTTGGGTTCGCATATCACATCTTCCTCTTCACAATACCCCATAGATTTTCTATGGGGTTAAGGTCAGGCAAGTTTGCTGGCCAATTAAGAACAGGGATACCATGGTCCTTAAACCAGGTACTGGTAGCTTTGGCACTGTGTGCAGGTGCCAAGTCCTGGTGGAAAATTAAATCTGCATCTCCATAAAGTTGGTCAGCAGCAGGAAGCATGAAGAGCTCTAAAACTTCCTGATATATGGCTGTGTTGACCTTGGACCTCAGAAAACACAGTGGACCAACACCAGCAGATGACATGGCACCCCAAACCACCAATGACTGTGGAAACTTTACACTAGACCTCAAGCAATGTGGATTGTGTGCCTCTCCTCTCTTCCTCCAGACTCTGGGACCCTGATTTCCAAAGGAAATACAAAATTTACTTTCATCAGAGAACATAACTTTGGACTGCTCAGCAGCAGTCCAGTCCTTTTTGTCTTTAGCCCAGGCGAGACGTTTCTGACGCTGTCTGTTGTTCAAGAGTGGCTTGACACAAGGAATGCGACAGCTGAAACCCCTGTCTTGCATACGTCTGTGCGTAGTGGTTCTTGAAGCACTGACTCCAGCTGCAGGCCACTCTTTGAGAATCTCTCCCACATTTTTGAATGAGTTTTGTTTCACAATCCTCTCCAGGGTGCGGTTATCCCTGTTGCTTGTACACTTTTTTCTGCCACATCTTTTCCTTCCCTTCGCCTCTCTAGTAATGTGCTTGGACACAGAGCTCTGTGAACAGCCAGCCTCTTTTGCAATGACCTTTTGTGTCTTGCCCTCCTCGTGCAAGCTGTCAATGGTCGTCTTTTGGACAACTGTCCAAGTCAGCAGTCTTCCCCATGATTGTGTAGCCTACAGAACTAGACTGAGAGACCATTTAAAGGCCTTTACAGGGGTTAAAAGCGCCAGCTTAGCGCTGCTTTCAAAGCACTTTTAAAGGCGATTTGAAAGCGGCGCCCATTGTATACACTGCTCCTGCACCACCCCAAATATGCTGCTTGCAGGACTTTTTCCCCTACCCGCAAGCACACCGCCCCGTTGTGAAAAGACACACTGGCTTGAATGGAGAGGTGGTTTTCAGGTGCTCAGCAGAGGCTATTTCCAGAGCTAAGGCACCTGAAAACAGCCCCAGTGTGAAAGGGGTCCAAGGGGAAGATCCGGAAACTATTTCAAGAGAGGCTGTCAGCGTGTTAGGAAAGGAATGCCGATAACCGGCGGATGCACGCCACAGAGGGTGCAATTCTGGAGGACGTCAATAGAACTGAACCACCTCGCTGTAGCCGTCATTTGGCTCTAGTGTGGTCGGCAAGTGGTTCGGCTGTTTTCTGGCCTAGGCCAAAATGATGTCATGCATCTCAGGAGGCTTCGTGGGCATTTTTCTTCAATCCGGAGGAGGATCTTTTTCAGCTAAGCACACCCCTGTCTGCATGCCTGAGCTAAGAGCGGATGGATTCCAGGACACAAATGCTACATAAATCATCTGCCCTTACTGAAAATGGCCAACGCTAGAAATACTAGGAGATGTTTTTCAAAGTGATTTCTCAACAAAATAAAGCATGGAGACATGGGTGAATGGGTGAGTTTGCTTTGAATATTAAAAATGAATTAAATAGTGTTTGTAGCTTGTAGTGCTCAGATACAATTAAGTTCCACTTTAAAGGCAAAACATGCAAAGTTCTTTATTCAACAAAGCCAGGTTTGCAAGCATTGAAAACGATTCGACTGAAACAGGCCGTATTTACATAGACCGCAAGACAACTTACAGAAGCAAAGCCATCCCAATATTTGCATTCTTTCTCCCAAAGTTTCTTCCTTGTACAGCAAGACAAGTATATCCACACACGAAGTGAGCCAGTTCCAGAAACCACTTTTAGATATTGAACGTTATTCCTTTTTCTTTCTAACAGAAGGTTTTAAAGCCCAATGTAAATGACCTCTGCACCTTTCACACTTACTAGATCATGGCTTCTAGTTAGAAGGTAGAAGCTGTCAGACCGTTTTATTAAAATGTTCTTACTACTTGGAGACTCCTATACATCATTAGCCTTTACAAAAGAGGTTGTCCTGAAACTAATCGCTACTTCCTTGCATTGACCCCTTCCAAACCCATAGTAATTTGTTTTGTAGATTTCAGTCTTTTCATAGTTATATACCACATAATGGTATTCTTGTTAATCTTCCATACTGTTACTCCATTGTACTATAAAAGACGAAGATATGTCCTTGATCGAAGCTTCCATGACAAGTCAGTGCAGGCTGCAGTTGGTGGGTGGGGTGCCACCTTTCTGCTCACGACATTAAATGTAAATATAATGATCCTTCATTAAATGAGAGACATGTTCACAAATTTTACATGAGGAAAGTACACATTAGTCAAACACTTGCTAATGGATAACTATACCTTTTTCTATATGGTCTTCCCCTTCTCAATCATTTAATTGTATATAAATTGCAAACCTTAGAAAAAACCTGACGTACCATTTTGCTTCATGGCTTTGACCCCCTCTCTGACTGTTAGTCTGCATATTATATATAGAAAATGTATCTCAACAGTAAAATTATCCTTCACGGTATACAATATACCTTTCAATGGTTCAATTTTTAACTCTTATTAATTATGTTGTATGGCTGCCTACATTTTCCATCCTGGCATTCATCTTGAACTGTTGCCTAAATCCCTATGGCAGTAGGCATCTTCATTTTTTGGATGACCATGAATTTGACACACATTGGGACAAGCAAGAGAGGCTAAACAATACAGAACCTGAAGCCCTGTGAAAAACCTGCTAAATTTGGCTTCAAATGATAAAAATCCAAACGAAGATAAACCGAGTGCCCTTGCTGACTTCAATGTCTCATAGACCGCATCTTTTCCTACATTTTTACAGTGCTGATATATTGTGCAGTGCTAATAGAAGCAATCATATCAATCTCTGCCCCAGAGGAAACTCAGTCTACTGTCCCTACCACTCATGCACATCCCGGGGGCCAATTTGTGAGAAAAGCCAAATCAAACTGTACTCCAGACAAAAAAACAAAACAAGCAACATGAAAACATGAAACATATTCTAAGTGTGACTAAAGCTTGCCATACATGGCACAGTTTTTGTTCAGCCAGCCAGTTGAACCAAAAAAATCTGAAACAATTGTCCAATCCACACATTCGACATGGATGCGGAAATCCTCCCTGTTGTGTCATTGTATTCTGAGAGTGGGGCTCTCCCTTTGTTAGAATACACTGATCTGTGCTGCAGCCAATTAGCGGCATACACGGATTGTGCAAAAAATTTCCAGCAGGCCTCTTCATGAGAAGTCCACCAATAGATCGATTTTTCATGCATGGGAACGGCCATACATTTCGATCTTAAGTTAGCAATCAAATGTGTCTTGATAAATATTGCAGCATTCAGACTGTAAGAAGGAGGGGCAGCACTTGGGTCAGGCACATGTGCTGACAAGGAAATTGCTGACAGGAGGAGGGAGCAAAGTGAGCAGAGAGATTGACTCAGCTGTGTTTTGTGCAGCTTCATGGTTCAATCAGACTGCAGTGTGTTCTTGAGAGAGCTGTGATGGTGCTGCAATAAAAGGTCAGGATGTGTGTTGTCTGGCAAAGGTGCCTGGATCTGAAAACTGGCTGCACAGAATTCAAAATTCCTTGGCTGTTAAGAGAGACATTCGGGCTGTAGTTTAGCTCTAAGGGGAATATATAAACACTTTTACATATTTTCTTGATTATGGTTAGGAATAAAAAATACAATTTTAAAAAATGTTTTTCATTTTCACATGGCTCGCCATTTCAGCTCTGCATAAAGAAATTTGTGGTTTACAGGTGGTCCCCTAGTTAAAAACATCCGCCTTACAAACTACCCCTACTTACAAACGGAGGGAGACAACAGGAAGTGAGAGGAAATCTCCCCCTTGGAAGGGAAATTCACTCCTGTAAGAGTTATTATGGGGAAAAGGTGTCTCCACTGATGCTTTATCACCAAGGTTTGTTTCCACAACAACCCAAAATTTTCAAAATTCAATTATCATTGAGACAAGAAATGAGGTGAAATCTTCTGAACAGAAACATAGACAGAAAAGCAAACATTACAGGGGTGTTACTCCTTCCCTATGCTGTCCAAAAAGCTTAAAAATAGTTATTTTGGCTGAAGTTACACTTAAAAAAATGTACCTGTTCCAACAAACAAATTCAACTTAAGAACAAACCTATAGTCCCTTTCTTATTTGTAACCCGGGAACCACCTGTACAGAACTCAATTGGTTAAGCTGAATTAAAAAAAAAAAAAAAAGAAGAAAAAAAAAATCACACCCACCACATCCATTATTTTATATCATGAAAATAAAAATTAAATTTATTAGGAAGTCAGATGTACATACAACAGCACCTTGTTTATATGCAAAATTATATGACATACCGTTATGTTCAATTCCAAGGGGCAGAGGATAGAGCAGGGGTGGCAAACTTTTTGACTCGAGGGCCACAATGGGTTCATATATTGGACCCGGGGGCCGGACCAAGAGTAGATGGACGGTGTGTATGTGTGAATTAATGTGTGAATTAATATAATGTCCGCTTGCTGGGTGTAGCAAGATGGCGGCGATGGAACATCACTTCTGTTAAAAAACCTGACGGAACACCTGCACTGTACGTTCTTCAGAGAACAGGCGGCGAGGAGGCGTATTGCGGTAGTGGGGCACTTGCAGAGCAGCGCTATTCACTTGAATGAGTCTTCTTCAGTGAAGTATCATTTGTGGTGTGGCTGCAGAGCAGAGCATGCTGGGTAAGGTTGCCACATCATCCCTTTAATCCAGGACACATATGAATTACACAGGTTCTGTGGCTGATTAAGGTGGTAATTAAACTCACTTGGTGCCTTATCTGCATTAAATTAGCCTGAGAACCTGTGTAATTCATATGTGTCCTGGATTAAAGGGATGATGTGGCAACCCTAATGCTGGGGCATTCTAGTGATAATATCATTTAACATTATGGGGGGGTCCTGTCAGGTAGGCTGTACACTTCAGGGTAGTGTGCTGAATGCTAATTAGTAGGGGAAGCCCCCCCCCCCATGTCACAATACAATAGCACAGCTGAAGGATCCCCCCATCCATAGTCACTCACCCTGCTGGATCTACCCTCTCGACTTATGTATCCGACGGGTATGCGGTCAGTACAGGTCGTCCCACTCACTGATACCTACCCCCCTAGGAAGTCGACACGATAACATAACACTGTACCCCCCCCCCCGAAGGGGATGATTAATCGTAAGTCGTGTGATGGGACTTCACATGTCGGATGGACTGTCCTGGGGGGGTATTACAATTTACTATAATAGTGATCTTACGGGGTCGTAATCCCAACGGTGTAGTAGGGAAATTAGGTCCTGTGTATACTTAATGTGTCCAAGAGTCCGATTAAATTACGTCTATTCCGTGGTTCACTCAAATTAATGGTGGAATTAGTCGGTGTCTTGGACACATTAAGTATACACAGGACCTAATTTCCCTAC
>BLSH010418435.1:889478-925217 GCA_018402905.1 Glandirana rugosa | reverse complement strand
GGAAGAGCACGGCGACACAGCATAAAGGACGGTCCGCGACGCCTCACTCTCTACAGTATACTACCCACACCCTACACAAGATCATCGGACCGGTGTCTAAGGATTCTCCCATCTGTGATAAGAAGGCAGGGGCTGCTATAACACTTCCAGCAGGCTCATGCCTAAGCTGTGACATTAGGAATCTGTGGCCAGGCTACTAGAACACATCCCACACCCATCATATGACATCTCTCACTCCGCAGCGCCTGGCAGGAAATACGACACAGCGGCACGAGAAGGAAGGCGCCGATTTCTGAATGAGAGCAGCCGCGCTGGGATTGGGAGGGATGTCTGTGAAAGGCGCGCTGTGATTGGTTGGCGAGTCACGTGCCTGCTATAGCATGTAGGCACGCTGCTTCCGGAAACATTCATTGGTGTAGCAGCTAGCGTTCCGCAGGCTGGATTAAAAGGTCCGCCGGGCCGTAGTTTTCCAATTGCTGGGCTAGAGTAATATATGGACAGGCTAGGGCAGTGTAGGGAAGGCTAGGGTAGTAAAGGGGCGGCCTAGGGCAGAATAAGGACAGGCTGGGGTAGTATATAGACAGGCTAGGGTACTATATAGACAGGCTAGGGTAGTATAGGGGCAGGCGGAGTGGCCCGGGGGGCAGTTGTCATGACACACAAAACTGCTGGAAAAAAAAAATCTTGGTTGTCAATTTGCTGGGTAAATAGAAGAGGATGTGATGGGAGGCTTTTAATGAGGAAAGGGGACTTTGAAGAAAAGGGAGGGGGCTTCTAATGTGAAAGGGGATACTTCTGATGAAAACTTATTTCTTGAAGCTGTTCATTCACTTAAATTGTAATCATTGGGGCGTATGCGCAGATGTTAAAGTTGGTAGACGTATAATTTTGTGTTTCCCCTGCACCACCGCTTTTCTCAATCTCCCACCACCATTCCACAGCTGCCACAAGCCTGGGAGATCCTACATCTGCTAGAGTGAACTCTGTAGCACACGATGGGTAAGATTGGGATCCAAAAACACTTGGAAGTGGATTGATTTCTATGCAGAGCTGTACCAGATTTTTCACTCTCCAGATTTAGTAAATCAACCCCAATATATCCTAGCTCCAGTTGCAACAAGAAGATCTGGAGGATAAAGGAAAGACGCCAGAATCTCAGGATTAAGTGCGTTCCAGAGACAACAGGAGACACGGGACTGGAAACTTATCTAGTGGGCCTATAAACTGTAATCATTCGTTTATGAAGCCGTTTGTATATTTTTATAAGCATTTGCAAGCCAAAAAAATAATGTGGCCCCTGTAGCGACAAGATTGGAGAACCCTGCGCTAGTGCAAAAACCCTAGCATTTTGCTCCACTTGGGGAGCTACAAGTGGCACTTATAACCGGCCACAGAAATGAATGGCTGTACCCCATACTACTGTACTCGGACACACACCATCAGTGTTAATATGTGCAATTACGTAGGCCATATTCCCAGGGGACAACTGCCAGCATGTTCTAGGTTGTCTAAATAAACCTACACAAACACTGGGAGATTGCACACCAGCATTCAACCCCAAGCCCCCAACACTGAAAGCTAAACGTGCCATCATTTAGCCATAATGTTGCCCCATTATTGTTCACTCCTTGACTTTGCTCATTGCTTGGAATTGAGCTTTACATACTGTGCCGGCTCACCTGAGTTGCTCATTCTGCCTCCTGTGTTCCCTGCATCCTCCACTGCTTCTCTTACATTGGAGTATGAGATCCGCTTTGTGTTTTGGGTAAATGCATCCCTTTCAGGACTACACATCAATGGCAATCAAGCACAGGCCAGAGACTTGTACATGGTCAATGTTAAATGTGCTGGCACCAAGACAGAATAAAACAAAAAGCACTAAAAGCTCAGAAAAAAAGACAGGGAGCTAAATAGTGCAATCTGAGAATGGTAACATTAGATCAGAGGCGATAACAGAGAACATTCTGGCATCAGCAAGGAAGCCTGCAAAATGGACACATCTGATATCTGCAGTGATTTATCACTTTGAAGCCAGAGCTGTTACTGGAAAATCACAGTTTTCCATTTGTCTTCTCCTGAAGATGCAGTACACACAATAATAATAACGCTGCTAAAGCCATTTTTCCCAGAGCCCAACTGAGATTTTTTACTTAACACTGACTATTCTGTTATCTTTTTAAAGGAGAAGGTATTCCTACAGAGTTTAGCTGGATATTAACATTTATAAGTCATAGAACCAGACATCATTGATCCAGTTAATATCAGAATGCCTGTTGGAGGATGATTAGGAAGGATTTTTTTTCCATGCTGGAGCAAGTTGGACCATAATTTATTAGGGGTTTTACCTTCCTCCGGAACATATGTGGCTATAGGGTTCTGTATATAAAGTTTTTCTTGTTATTTATCCATTATTTTTCTATTTGTTGAAATTGGACAAAATTGGATTGGATAACCATGTTGTTATTTTCTCACAAAATCACATTAGAACATTTTATGCGTGTAATATATTTGTGGCGTGATTTTTAACAGTATAATTTTTATTGAGGTTTTCAACATAGGCAAGGAAACAACGGTACAAGGTGATAAGAATGAAAAGACAGAGCATCAGGCTCCAGACTAGGAGGAGTATAATATATCAGTGACCTCAAGTTAAAAGAGAATTGTTTGGCTAGTAAAAAACAAACACACATACTCATCTGCATGCTGCAGCATTTGTGTGACATTGCAGGTGAACGCTGAGTGATCACCTGGCTGCTGATCAGTCATCCCTTGGTCTGCTCACAGTAGGGAACGGTGACTGTCAGTCAATACCCCCACTCTGCTCCTCACTGGAGCACCGGGCTGGAAAGAGGGTTAGGGAGTGGTGGCTCCAGCTCTTGGCCACATCCTACAAGGCAGAGACAGCTGTCACTAAGGCAGCTGGGTGGATCCCAGCAATATTGTAAGGATCCTTCCTGAACATGGTGTAGCTCTGCCCCGTCAACTGGTAGTGGGCAATAATTTGCTCTCATCTGACTCTGGGTCACAGCAGTACTGCTGTAACCCAAAAAAAGAAGTATATCCATAAAAAAAGGTTTGTCCATACTTCATTTTAATAAATGCTCAAGTGTATTGCAGCTAGGCTGCTGGGCTGTGTTGCTATCTGTGGACACGAAGACCAGTAAATAGTAAATATACCCTTCCTGGGGACATCATTAATGATTAAGGAATAGCAGTGAGGGTGTCTGACTTTTCGATTTCAAATTGGGAGGGGACTCCTCCACGGGAACGTAAAGTGGCCTCTTGGTCATTGTTATGTGAATGATGTTCTTTTTAACTCCATAGTCTCTTTGCCCGTTTTTAAATTCTCCAGCCATTGCTTTTTTACAAATCTTGCAGTGTGCTATGGTTGATCAGCTGACACACAGAGCCCTTGTGTTGACAAAGCAGCAACTGAAATTACCCTGACCTGATTGTGTAAATCTGCTTTACCGACTCACTGATACCCAACACCGCAGAGATTCCTTGCCCTTTCCTTCATACTCCACAGTCAACAAAATATACACAGTGCTTTCAGCGATGTGGGAGCATGTGACCTTCTACCGTGACATAGTGCTTGGACACAGCAGCCAATCACTAGGCCCAAGCTCTATGTCATGACAGAGGGGGGTGACATCACCTTTCCATTTAGGCTCCAACACCAGCTGAAACTGGGTATTTATGGTGGCAACTATGATGGAGAAAGTGCCAGGGGAGTGATGGAGAGGTAGGTGTAAACGAGTAATTTTCACGTAAATGGCCAAAGTGACAGTGTCTTTTTAAAGATAGACATCCTAAAAACTGGAGTATATATACCCATATTAAATGTACTTGCACATGAAAACACAATTTATCTCAAAAAAGAAAACATAATTTTGATATCATAAAATAGGAACAAATAGCACAGTACAATTTGCACATTAGATTTATAGTACTGTAACATGTTTTGTTTTAAAACCATTATGAGTCAAGTGGCAAAAAACACAAGATTTTGCTCCACTGCCTTTAATTATTCTTCTGGAAGTGCAATTTGGAGATGAACTCCAGTTAAATAGTTAGCCCTCTTTCACAGAGTGTCATAAGCACCATTGTGAAAAACAGACAAGGGACGCAAAATTACACTTCCCATGCTTCTTATTCTGCTTCACACTCAAGTGTTGTCTAGTTTGGAGTTACAGCAATGAACACCCCCTATCACAGCTTTTGCTTCCACCCCATCACTGTATTGTTTGCAGATATCCCACAGTCCTGGCCTCTCATGAAGTGTCTCATGTGAGACATCCCTTGCCATACTGACAACTTTCTAAACTTTTCCTAACTACAAGATGGATGCTTTCTGTACATGCCCCCTCTCTCTCCCAGATCAATCACATATGCCCTGGACTTTCATTTTCTATTGCATTTATGGATTTAACTGAACTGATGTACAGTATACTGATAATGTCAGTTGACATCAGTATGCCTGTATGCCAGCATAAATACGGAAACTGATGCAAACCTATTCCATTTATAATAATGGACCTAAACTGACATGGGTGTATACTGATAGTCATCAGTATTCATCCGCCTGCTAATTAGCATACATTTGCTTCATAGGTGTGCCAGATGTGCCCCTGGGCACACCATAATCACGGTAAAAATCTGTATTTTCCTCCTGAACTGGCCAGTAAGTCTTATTTTCCTTTTCAATCATTTTTATTAGTGGTCAAGAAAAAAATTACAGGGATATATCTAATATATATATATATATATCTATCTAACAATAGCAAAAGAACATCAGGACTCTAAACAGGGTAGAAATAGTACATCTGAAAGTGCTCACATTAAAGGGTTTGCAGACAGACAATCTGCAATTACAACCAAGACAATTATCATTAAATACAGAGTGATTTCTATTTATTGCATCTTGATGTATCCCTGGCAAAGATGCTTCAAACTATGGCGGGAAAAGATAACTGGCATCTAATACACTGAGGCATCTAACCCTGCAACTATTCCTGCAAACAAATCGCCTGCTGGATAGATGGGGTCGGTTAATTTATATGCAAAAATACTAAAATGAAACACATACGCAACCATTCAAAAATATAAGAATGTGAGCATCATGCTCCACGACTATCAATAGAAGATGATCAGTTAGGTTTAAAAGAAAAGGAGAAGTGAAGTAGTGGTAAGGGGAGATCCGGGGAATAGGAATGGAGGAGGAGGGCTATAGGGAGCGAAAGGAAGAAAAGAAAAGAAATGCACCCATCTGGGAGTCCGTCCCCATCCAGCCACACACCAACCACTAGTCCGAAGGCAGTTGCAAGTATGAAAGCCAGGGATACCAGACTTGGTCAAAGAATGATTGTTTATCTCGGGGCACACTGAATATTTTTTCGTTAAGCATGGTGCAAACAAGTAAGCAAATGATCGCCCCCCCCCCTCCGCCATATGCAAGTTTGTGCTGCTTGAGTACACAGAATTCCATTATTGTGCATAAAGCCTGATTGGCTCACAGTTGCAGCACTTTCTCTATCTGTCCTGCAATGTAGGGGATGATGGGAAGATAAAATACGTACAGATTTCAGGGACTTCTACTTTTGTTTTCCTTAAGAACACTGCTAGTATATTAAAAGGGGAATTTTTGAACTTTTCTTTTTTATGTTAATCTGGAGTTCAGCTTTGAATACTCTAAGGTTTGAAATAAATCAGTAAAGAAACTCTCTCATCTCTTTGAAAGTTGTTTTAAATAAAAAATGTAAAGAAGGAATCCATATGGATACGCCATTGTGTCTCAATTAATTTCCTTGCTTTTTATATAAAAGCCAAAATATCTTCAAATCTTGCATTTGGCAGCAGATAAAAACCATGATCATGAGCAGCTGATATTGCATCTGAATCTTGTTGGAAGGTATTGAAGTTAATTCCCCCGCTGTATGGAGACATTTATCATGCTTTGCTCACACAGGGACAAAAATCATCAAGCGCTGTAATAGAATTCAACTAAGCTTTACTTTTAGACATCAAGATTATCAGTCAAATGTCCAGCTGATCAAAACCCAAGACAGATTAGGTTCAGAGGAGGCCCCATCCAATATGTTCTGACATTAGCTGGTTCCATTCTGATAAATTGTCTCCATGAACGCATGTATCGAAAATGTTGCTGGATGATACATTTTTCCCACAGACATGTCAAAAAGGAATTATTTTATAATAATGATATGACCTGTTGTGGTCAGTACCCCATTGTGTCCAGTGCGAAATCAACTTTCACTAGTCTGCTCACTACAAAGCCGTCCATGGACATTAGATGTATCTTACTTGATCTTGCCAATTTTGTAATGATCAAAGAACTTCATATCATTGCCAATCATTCAAGGGGAAATCGTCTAATGGTTCCAGTGTTTAGGAGGGAGTGGATGTATCTGCTTACTGCTTTATCACATTCATCCTCTAGTGAGCTTTCATCAATCAATGTTATAAGAAAGAGTGGATGTTGGACTATCCAGAAAATAATGGACACTCATCTGTGGCCTAGACCTATGATAATTCCAACTAACCCATTACTATACACAATACCATTCAAATACTTTGTAATAGAAAAAAACTTGCCAAAAAGATTTGTAGAGCAGTGAAGCTATACATGTTATCCATACACCCCTGCTGTAAACGATATGGACCATCATGTCTCGAAGGCAAAAATTTGGACCATGCTACAGGTAATGACAAGCACTTCCAACCACTAAAAATTGTGTATGATCATAAACAGATTTCACAGCCTGGGGCTGTTACAGAGAGATAGCATGAAAGTAAACCGTTTATGCTCTCTGACATCAGTGTCACCCTGGATTAGAATAAATCTGTACTGAAAGAAAAAAATGATGGCTGACATTTTTTGTCTTCTCTTGAGATTGCTAGTTTCCCCATCGGTCTCTGGGTTTATTGCATTAAATTACTTAACCTGGAACAAACATACAGAATTTCAATTCAGAGCAAAGTCAGACCCCCTAATCAGCCTACTTGTTCTAGGTAGCCATGCAGCAACATTTTTAAAGACATCAGCAATAGTAGCAGCCTCGATGATTCTTTTAGTTCAGGTTTCCTTTAATGGCCAAATTCACCTTCCCTATGTACCTATATACCAAAAGCTTTCTCCATATTCTAGAGCAGGCACCTCAGCCCACAGTGTCTCCAATAGAAAACTCATCCATTGCTTCCTGCTACCCATTAAAACACAGCAATTAGTGCACCAGCTGACCTCATCAACACACACTTTGCACCGGCCCCCTCCCGCTCCACCACCTCCAGGAGATTTCTCCCGTCCACCTCTGTAGTTCCATGCTTTTCCAATGCAGACAGTGTCAGTAAGCACCATTCTCCCTGAATACACAGCCAGTGTCTTCCTCTACTGATCAATTATTTTGTATTTGTATTTTCTTCTTGCATAGATTGTTTGCATAGATTGTTTACTTGGCAGAGTGTGCAGGAGCTCACTGATCACATAACAGCTTATGTGGAGCAGAATTGTCTTGAATAGTATTGAAAACAGGAGACGTGTGCCCCTGGAAGTCTGTGTATCTCACCATACACTATTTACTTATTGTACTACTTTAGATCTACCGTCAACTATGCAGTGCAAGGCCCTACCTGATTGGATACATAGGTGTGTCCTCCTATTATATAGCTTTGGACAATCTAAAAGGAGATTGTACAGTGTATGGCCACCTGTATATACCTAAAATGAATTAGTTACATAGTTAGTCAGGTTGAAAAAAAGACAAGTCTACTGAGCTGGCCAGAACCACCTCTGGAGGGAGTCTGTTCCACATTTTCACAGCTCAAACTGTGAAGAAGCATTTCCGTACTTGGAGCTGAAATCTTTTTTCCTCTAGACGTAAAGAGTGCCCCCTTGTCCACTGTGATGACCTTAACCACTTCCGGACCGCCCACCGTCATTATACGGCGGTACTTTGCCGTTGAATACCGTTGTTATGGTAGCAGATACCTACCATAACCCCAGTATTTTTTTTAAACAGCAGGCTACCCGCTTTCAGATAAAAGTGGTCTCTGCGACGGATTCACCACGAGATCACTTATTGGGGCGGGAGAGGTGTCCCCCACCGCCACTTTTCCATAGTCTGTTTACATTCCTTGTAATAGGAATAAAAGTGACCCAATTTTTTTTAAATGGACAGTGAAAAAATAAAAAATGAAAAAGTAAAATAAATAATAAAAAAAAATTTAAAGAGCCCCGTCCCGCCGAGCTCACACGCAGAAGCGAACGCATACGCAAGTCCTGCCCGCATATGAAAACGGTGTTCAAAGCACACGTTAGGTATCGCCGCAATCATTAGAGCGAGAGCAATATTTCTAGATCTAGACCTCCTCTAACTCAAAACTAGTAACCTGTAGAATTTTTTAAATGTTGCCGATGGAGATAGTTAAGTGCCAAAGTTTGTCGCCACTCCACGTGCGGGCGCAATTTTGAAGCATGACATGTTGGGTATATTCTAAAAGTGCAATGCTAAATAAAAATACCATGTGCAAAACACCATATGACAGTGCAAAACCTTTGAAGTGGACAGAAAATCCTATCAAAATATCATTCAATCCAAAAATGTCCTTATGCAAAAGTGCAAAATGTATTACATCCATAAAGTGCAAAGTTCCTAAATGAATCACTAAAGTGCTCCTGTGCAAACAATTCATGCATGCCAGTGTCCCACACTGAATAGATTGATCCTGATGGCACAGTGCTCAGTGCTGTGACACCTTCACCATAAATAGATGGGGCTTACCAGATCACCAGCGATCTTCCTTACTCAGGAAGATCATTCAGCGCTTACTGGGATCTCTGATCCACAGATGGAAATCCGGAAGTGTTCCCCCGCCGCTATGCTAAACAATTTTCTCCCAATAAAGGGTAGTTGACACAAGGTTGGTGCAGTAGCGTTTTTTGTTTTTTCTTCTTTTGTTACAGTTGATATTCAATCTGCACCCCCCCCCGATTTCAGGGTAAGTGCTACTCCCACTTGTGCATTTTTGATTGCTGGATGGATGAATCCTCAAGAGTTAAAATAGGTGAAAAACAGGGAGACTCCTCATGGTGTAGTATGGTCTCAACTGTTTTATTTTGTGCACTTGCACATAAAAACAAAGATGCTACTGGCTGTAAATCTCTCCACTATAGCCAGTACTATCCTTCAGTCATTGTGAACCCAGCCTAAGCCCAGGTTCACACACTGAGTGCGGGAATGAGCTGAACTCGCACCATTTCATTCCCGCATGTCAGTCCCGATTTCAGCAGCGATTTCACAGGCATCTGCACAGATGCCTATGGAAATCGCACCTGTAAAATGGCAAAAAGTAGTACAAGAACTACTTTTTGAAATGGCAAGTGCGGCGTCGCACCGATTAGGACAGTGCGGTTGCTGGCTATTGCTGCCGATTTGGCATGCGATTTGACATGTCAAATCGCATGCCAAATCATGTCAGTGTGAACCAGGGCTAAAAGTTATGAAGTTAATTCAAATGGTTCCAAAACCTTAATAGGTTTTCTTTAATCAAAAAGTAATTTGAAGGCCTATTTTTAAAGAGCGAATATTGTAGCAGGGAATGACAGAAAAAGGTCTTTTAGTAATGTATGACAAATAGCTAATTTTAAGTACCGCAAAAAAAATAAAAGTGTTCCTTAGGTAGTCGCTAAAATAATAAAAAAGTGTTTTTCTTTGAAGATAAGCCATGCTAAATTCTAAATTCATCCCATTAATTTTCCTACCATGCTGATATCATCTGCGTTCGGATTCTACACAATATATCTTCAAGTACCGCACCATGTCACCTACCAGCTTCTTACATAGCACAGAGGCGGCCAATTATTATAATCACATTACACATGGCTATTAACAGACAGAAAGTGATAAAACCCAAAATTCAACTAATGTCATCCCAAACAGATCAGCTGGATGTTAGGAAAGGATTTAACCATAGGATGATGTCTAGGCTTATAGGCATCATACAGGCTTATATGCCTATGTGCTCAGCAGATACTCCCTTTGCTTGATCAGAGATGGCTGACCGTTTTATAATAAGGAAAGCAGGGCACCTTTACACATATCTAATTGTGGAGTTTGTGAAAACCAGAGATTCTCTAATCACCGTTTGGAATTACATGTGCTCTTACTCATTTAATTGTGACTGTGGATATGGCAAAAACACTACTGTGGGTAACTTGCAGTAAATACACCTAAAATCTACTTGTTTTATTATTAATTTTACACGTGAATCAATAGGATAGAAATGTAATAGCTCCACAAGTGACCACCGGCAAATGAGGTGTGGAACCTCATCACCAGATGGGGATACTCTCCTATTAGCAGATCCCTACCTTCATTACCGGTCTGAACGTGAAAAAAGATTGAGCACCAGATGATCAGCTCAGTAGCCTATTATTCTTTATTCTTGACAATAAGGTCACAGTAGGATTATTTACTGTCGCCTTATTGTCAAAAATAAAAAATAGATTTCTGAGCTCATCTGGTGCTCCATCTTTTCTCCTGTTCATCCAGATTTTTTAGGCTGGGTAGCTCCCATTTGGTCAGACACCCGGCTCCATGTTGGAGAACAACTAAAGTCAACACGGTTTTTGTAGTTTTGGATAGAGTAGACACAAACAATTCATTTGACAGCGCAAAGGATAACACTGGGGTGGCTGGGATATGCTACCAACATGTAAATGGTAGTATCTGAACATCAAGATTCTGGCATAAAGTCCATAAAACAAATAGTAGTCTGTGTACCGAAGGGCTGCACCTTTGAGAAGTAAACCAGTCTTCTAGAGTAAAGGGAAACACAAGAACAAAAGTGAGCCTCTAAGTGTACCCATAAATGGAACAATTTATTTAAAAGATTAAAAACTACTTACAATGGTAGTGAATTAAAAGCATTGCAGTGATAAGCCACTGCTGGCTATGCATCCACGAACTGACAGTTCTGCTGGGCTCCGGATCGTCAGAAGAACTGATTGAAAGAGGGCTGTCTGGATGTATACAGGAACGGTCGGTGGCCTCCGGAGTTTCCTCATACGCTGCAGCCTTCCGTTCGGAGACTTACGGTTCCGGCGCCTGGATGATGCAGTGACGGCGACGCGTTTGCAAGGCCTATGCCCCTTCTTCAGGCCGCAGCATATGAGGAAACGCCGGAGGTCACCGACCGTTCCTATATACATCCAGACAGCCCTCATTCTATCCGTTCTTCTGACGATCCGTAGTCCAGCAGAACTGTCAGTTCGTGGATGCATAGCCAGCAGTGGCTTATCACTGCAATGCTTTTAATTCACTACCATTGTGAGTAGTTTTTAATCTTCTAAATAAATTGTTCCATTTATGGGTACACTTCGAGGCGCACTTTTGTTCTTGTGTTTGGATAGAGTAGAGATGGATTAAAACACCCATCAGTTATAATTGCTGTCTGTGCCCCTGTTAGGGAGATTCTGCCTCTCGATTTTGTTCTGGTTACCTTCTTCATTGACCGTATAATAAAAGAAAAGAAAATCCTGAATTTTGGGTTGTCTCCAGACAAGGAATAGAAGGGAAATCTTCCAATGGAGTCAATAGTTCTGCTGACCTGGGGGTCCCCAAGGGATTGCTTTAATTTGCAGAGATTTCCTACTTCCTGCCTGGCTATGGAACAGGACGTAAAGGGAAATCTCCCCAATGGGATAAAGATGGCAAAAAATAAAGTGACAGAGGTTATGATCCTCCCTTACGCTATCTAAATTTTTAAAAAAAGTTGTGTATAGTTCTACTTTAAAGATTAACCCTCTCTATTTGTCATATTTACCCTTGACATCGACAATGAAAGACAATCCCACATTATGGGGTTTCCCCCAGAACAGTGATATAGGGAAAATCTTCCAATGGAGAAACTAGTTCTGGTGACCTTGATGACAATCTGGGATTCCCTCACTTTGGAGGGATCTCCTCTCACTTCCTGTTTTGGTTAATGGACTCAATGTTAAAAGGAGTCCATTAACCAAAACAGGAAGTGAGAGGAGATCCCTCCAAAGTGAGGGAATCCCAGATTGTCATCAATAAAAGAAAAGAAAATCCTGAATTTTGGGTTGTCTCCAGACAAGGAATAGAAGGGAAATCTTCCAATGGAGTCAATAGTTCTGCTGACCTGGGGGTCCCCAAGGGATTGCTTTAATTTGCAGAGATTTCCTACTTCCTGCCTGGCTATGGAACAGGACGTAAAGGGAAATCTCCCCAATGGGATAAAGATGGCAAAAAATAAAGTGACAGAGGTTATGATCCTCCCTTACGCTATCTAAATTTTTAAAAAAAGTTGTGTATAGTTCTACTTTAAAGATTAACCCTCTCTATTTGTCATATTTACCCTTGACATCGACAATGAAAGACAATCCCACATTTTGGGGTTTCCCCCAGAACAGTGATATAGGGAAAATCTTCCAATGGAGAAACTAGTTCTGGTGACCTTGATGACAATCTGGGATTCCCTCACTTTGGAGGGATCTCCTCTCACTTCCTGTTTTGGTTAATGGACTCAACGTTAAAAGGAAAATCTCCCCAATGGGACACAACGGGGCAAAAAAAAAAAAAAAAAACCAGATCTGTGTTATTACCACAAAAATGGAAAAACATTCTGCTTTTTGGCTGAATTCACACCTATGCATTTTTAGTGCTTTTTGCAGATTTGCACTGCAGAACATGTTCCATAGGAAACCATGTTAAATGGACTGCAGTGCAAATCTGCAAAATGCAAAAGGCACTAAAAACGCAAAGGTGTGAATCCAGCCTTAGTTTTAATAGTAGCTTTCATCAACTGGTGTGTTATGAAAATCAAGTTTAATTCCTGCAGTTCAGTCTTATTTTTGAACATCCAATATCTGTCTGCCCTTTCAATGTCAAAAAGCCTGTTTATATATTGCCTTCTCACAATCTCTTCACAGCTGAAATTAAAATTGAACTAGGAGTGGTAAATTATGCAAAACGGGTGACAGGTGCCCTTTCATGGATGTGCAGCACTCAGATTCAAGCTTTTCAGATATAAAAAAGAAACTATGGTAATATAATCTTTGGTTAACAGTGCTATTGGGCATGTGGACATTAAGAAGTACAAAGAAGTGAAGAGTTGCCAAGTGACAGAAGGTACATGATGTGCCAACCCTGAGGCTGATTCATAAAAGCTGGACTAAGAATGAGCACAAAAATGTAACTGTAGCCTGTAGTGACCAATCAGAACTCTAGTTCAGACCTAGTTGTCCCCTAGGTAACAAAGAAAAAAAAAACTTTTTGGACCATTGAGTCACAGTGAATACTATAAAATACCAAAGCACAGCCACAAAATTCAATAAGATGAAAACACTTTGCAAAGAGACAATCATAATTGGACTTCTGTGAGTTACAACGATTGCTCATCTGTTAATGTCCCTCCCCTACCTGAGGGCAACGAAGAAGAACATGATAGTTTTGCAAGTCTAATCAGTGTATTTCAGAGGTTATTCTAGATTTTCCTGCTTCATCTTTCATTTAACTGTCAAATGTACAACTAATGGTTTTCTTGGTCCTTTACGACAACTTACTTTAATTGCATCTCCAGCAAGTAGGAGTAAAGACACAAGACAAATAGATTATGTGAACATATTACAAAGGGATAATCGCATTTGACCAGTTTGTCCTATAAAAAGCTGGTCACACACACACACATTACAATGTGATTGTGCAATCTCTGTACAATCTTTGTACAATCTTCTTTAAATTTGGATTTTACAGTGGGAGAGTTTACCTATAACATCCATTCAATTTTTTCTTAGAGAGCACAACAATTTACGCAATTTAAAAACTGGGCACTTTCACCCACTTCCTGCCCAGGCCAATCTTCAGCTTTCAAAGTTGCCACACTTTGAACGACAATTGCGTAGTCATACAGCACTGCACCCAAATTAATTTTTTTATCATTTTCTTCCCACAAATAGCGCTTTCTTTTGGTGGTATTTATTCACTGCTGGGGTTTTAATTTTTTTCATAAATAAACTAAAAGAGGCTGAAAGATTAGTGTGTCAGTAAATTTTGTAAAGTACTTTTCTCCTTCACTGATGGGAAATTAAAGTGGGTGTCAACTCGTGACAACCACTTTCACCTACAGGTAAGCCTATAATAACCTGCAAGGTTCAGGAGATATGCAGAGTAGTAGCTGTGCCGAAGTCATTTTGTCACATGCGCAGTGAAGAAACGGCCTCTGTGCCATTTCTTCACTGTGATCGCGCCGTGACTGGCGGCTCCCGCACGCATGGGAAGGAGTGACGTCACACGACTCTGGCCGGTCACAGAGCCGGAGATGGCGGCCCTGGAAGGAAGAGGGGCAGTAGATGGACACGGCCGGCACAGGGTACATCGCTTGACATGGCAGGCTTTGTTTGCAGGTAAGTGGCACACAACGGGCTACTATGCGATGCATAGTAGCCCATCATGCATCTACTTTACAGGGGAATACAGAGGAAGTAAACCCCATCTGGGTTTACTTCCTCTTTAACCACTTGCCGACCGCCGATCGGAGATTGACGGCGGCAAAGTGGCTCTGTAAGGCAAAACGCCGTCATACGACGGCGGCCGCCAGATCGTGACTGTGTCCGGGGAGGGCCGGGGAGCGGGTGCGGCGGCTTCGATTGCCGCCGGCCACCCGCGATGCCCCCCCCCCGGAGTGAAGGAGCGGAGGTCCGTGCATGTAAACACGGACCTCCGCTCTGTGTGAGGGGGAAGGGCTGTGATCACAGCCTTCCTGTACGTGAAGGCTGTGATAACTTCCCTTCCCCAGCTAGGGCAGCCCCAATACAGTTAGAACACGCCCAGGGAACATAGTTAACCCTTAGCGCGCCCCCTGCAGGTTAACCCCTTCACTGCCAATGGCATTTACACAGTAATCAGTGCATTTTTATAGCACTGATCACTGTATAAATGCCAATGGTCCCAAAAAAGTGTCAAAATGTTCCGACATGTCCGCCCCAATATTGCAGTACCGCTAAAAATCGCAGACCGCCGCCATTATTAGGAAAAAAAATAAATAAATAAAAACCCCAAAAATGAATTCTCATCATCCGTAAACGCAGCCACTTTTGTGCAAACCAATCAATAAACGCCGATTGCGATTTTTTTTATCGCAAATATGATGAAGAATATAAATCGGCCAAAAACGGTGAAAAAAAATGTTTTTTTATATATTTTTTTGGATTTGTATTTTAGCAAAAAGTAAGAAATTTGTGTTTTTTTGCAAAATTGTCGCTCTTCTTTTGTTTATAGCGGCGATCAGAAATGACGCAGAGGGGATCAAATACCACCAAAAGAAAGCTCTATTTGTGGGAAAAAAAGGACGCAAATTTCGTTTGGGTACAACGTCGCACGACCGCGCAATTGTCAGTTAAAGCGACGCATCGCCGAATCGCAAAAAGGGCTCCGGTCCTAAAGCTGGAAATCCTTCCGATCCTTAAGTGGTTAAGGACTTATTAGGTGGCACTAATATGCCGCATATATTAGATGGCATTGATATGCGACACTGATGAGCACTGATATATGGCACTGACGGGCATTGATTGGTGTCACTGATAGGCACTGCTGGGGCTACACTCAACTAATGATCAGTGCCCTGATTACCTGTACAGTCTCTGCTGCGGGGAGATGCGGCTGATAGGCTGTCATCACCGCAACACTGTCAGTGTGAGGCAAGGAGACCCGAAAAACTGCACTTCCTTGTTTACATGTGATCGGTTGTGATTGGACACAGCCGATCACATGATTAAAGAGCTGCGTCATCGGCTCTTTACCTAGATTGGGGTTGCGCCATGTCCTAGGAACATGGCGAGACCACCAATCTGCGCGTGAGAGCGGTGAGAATGGGGCAACGTGATATGATGGTGCCCCAGACAAGAGGAGATCCCGTCCGCCACCATTTTATTATATGGAGGGCAGGAGGTAGTTCAAGTGATACTAAAGTCTTGTTTTTTTTTTAAATTTAAGAATAACAAACATGTTAGGCTCCTTTCACACAGGCTTGTCCTTTGGATGGACTCAGCTTGCTCAGCGGGTGATTGATCCGCTGATCCCCGCTAAGCAGGCGGATGGCAGGTTCGTCTCCACTCACTGTGCTGAGACGGACCTGTCAGAGTTCCGCTCTCCTCTATGGGGAGATTGGATGCAAACAGACTGCCTGTCCATTTTCATCCGATCCACCAGTCTGATGGAAAATAGGACTGCCATCCGTCTGGATTTGGCAGAGAGGATCGGATCAGATAGCAGCGGCTGTCAGCAGACATGTCACCGCTGACATCCGCTGCTCCATAGGATTGAATGGAGGGTCCGCCTGAAAAACAGACAGCTGGACCTGATCGGAAAGCCCGTGTGAAAGGGGCCTTATACTTACCTGCTCCATGCAGTGGTTTTGCACAGAGCAGCCCAGACCCTCCTATTCTTGGGTCCCTCGCCAGCGTTCCTGGCCCCTCTCCCCTGCCAAGTGCCCCATAGTCTAGATTGTAAGCTCTAACGAGCAGGGCTTCCTCCTGTATTGTATTGTAACTGTACTGTCTGCCCTCATATTGTAAAGCGCTGCTCAAACTGTTGGTGCTATATAAATCCTGTATAATAATAATAGTAAGCAGCTTGCTATGGGGGCACCCAAGCCAAGCCACTGCTCTATGCTCATTCAGACACGGGACCACAGCCCCACCCCCACCCCTCTCTCTCCTCACTGGTTTACTGAATTTGGTTGACAGCAGAGGGAGCCAATCGCGCCCCACTGGTGCCTCAGCCAATGAGGAGGGAGAGACCTGGACAGCCGAGACTTTCATGCAACATTTCTGGATCGAGACGGGGCTCAAGTAAGTATTACAGGGGCCTGCGGAAGTACTAACCATTAAGCTTTGTACTACATAGTACAAACCTAAGGTGGTTGGTTGTACAGTCACATTTTGGTTGGCCAATGTAAGCTAACAGAGAACAATGAGCCCTTAGCTCATGTATATACTGTGTATTATTACTTGAGAAGATGCATCAGACTTTCTCTGAAATATACAGCTGATGAACTGGTAAGGTGTAAATACTGGTTGGGGGAGTAAAGGGGGGGGGGGGGAAATCTAATCGGGGATGGGTTAAACTGGGCCTAAAATGAAAGGAATGAAGCGAGGATACTACAAAGCGAGACAAGAAAGAGGGGAATGGTAGTAAGATGGAAAAAAAAAATATTGATATAGAACTATGGGCAAAACTTTTTTTTTCCATTTTGAATAGAGTAAGGGAGGGTTATAACCCCTGTCAGATTTTTTTTTTCGCCATCTGTCCCATTGCAGAGATTTCCCTTCACTTCCTGTCCCATAGCCATACAGGACGTGAGTATAAATCTCTGCAGATTAAAGGCATTTCTTGGGGACTCCCAGCTCACCAGAACCGGTGTCCCCATTGGAAGATTTCCCATCTATTACTTTTCTGGGGACAACCCAAAATTTGGGGTTTTCCTTTTACTTTCAATGATAATGGTAAACAGGACAAATAGAGAGGGTGAATCTCCTTAACAGGGGCAGAGACAGCAATAAAAATTTACTCTAATCCCTCTACATTCTATCCAAAACTTAAAAAGTATAGATCATACATTTCTTTTTTTTTTTAAAAACTCAACTCCAGCCAACCACCAGGGGATTTGGTGCCCCTAATGATATACCAATCCAAACGTTTTTTGTACTGCCCATATATGTAGGAATTTGTGATTGATTTAGAGATTGCAAACAAGCAATCTGTCATCGCTTAAAATATTGAATGATGTAACACACTCATTACTACTTCACAGTTGCGATCAACTGAAAATATCAATCAAAAATATGAACAGCTATAAATGTAAAATAAATTGATTAAAGTGATCACTTACTTTGTCTGAATTACGATCATTTCTACCAAAACATGCAGATATTTGTTCTATATAATTTTATGCCAAATGTCTCTTGGCAGAGCCCACTAAATTGATTGAATGGGTATCTTTGTTTTGTGATTTTATTAAATGTTACAATTTTAATGGCATTGTATTATTAAAGGAGGGATGAAGATAGATATTCTACACCTTTCTGATAAAGTTCCGGTGGTGAGATATCCAATCACCCCCTCTCACTAGGACAAGTAGTGAGGGTACATCTCCCCTGTGGAGAAACAGAAAGCATTTAACAGCTGCCAGAGGTTCTACCCCTTCCACCCTGTATTAACAAAGAGTGGTGCAGCCATAAAGCCTGAGCCACTCTTAAGCAAGAAAATGGAGTAGATCCTGATTCCTTATTAACAAAAGGAGAGAATGCCCAGAGTGAACTCCCCTGTTTTCTATCCCCTGAGATCAGGAGAGCTGGAGCTGCTTGCCGTGACTCTCTGTGCCATTACAGAAACAGTTCCATCTGCTTTGTTAATGTGGCACATGCCATTCACGCCAGTTTCCTGATCTATTATAATGGTGCAGTAAGCCTCGTTAATTCCCCAGATCATAAACTTTTCATATGATTTTTGTATTAACTAAAAGCCATCAAGACAGCATTTCATTAATATTTACGATTTGGAAGCAATGTGATCATATGGAGGAGGATTGCTTTTGTCATCCAGGTAGTGTATACAGCAGTGGTTCTCAACTCCGGTCCTCGGGACCCACTAACAGGCCAGGTTTGCAGGATAACTGAAATACATCACAGGTGATATCATTTGCTGCTCAGTGATTGCAGTGTTCTAGTCTGCATCTCCCCAAGGTAATACTTAAAATCTGGCCTGTTGGTGGGTCCTGAGGACCGGAGTTGAGAACCACTGGTATACAGAGTAACAGCTAAGCAAGAAGAGCCTCTGGTGAGTATTAGAAGTACTTGTTATCTCTCCATCAAGCTGGAAAATACATAGGACTGGTCAACCCCCCTTTTCCAAGATGTGTCACTGAAATCGGGACCTGGCAAGTTTGCAGTCCAGTGTAGGACTGACAGATCTCTTATTTCCCATCACAGTCTCAGAGAAATGGGTGTGTATGGGCAACATTACTAACCTAGCTGGGGGCACAGATGCGTTTCAACTGATCCTGCATTGTTCTCATAGAAATATAACATTTATTTTCTATCTCTGCACACACCTTCAAGCAGTTTACATAGCTGCTATAGAAAAGTCAGTTCCTCCAGTGATTGGTGGGCAGGGCTATATTTACATTCTATCTCGCCCAAGGCAAATTATCTAAGAAGCTTGAACCACATTCATGTCATGTGTCTAGCAGTCCCAAGGCACTTCTGTTTATTTTACTAAAGCAAGCATATCTAGCACCACACTATACAACAAAGCATTCATGTGAGCTTTCTTGGTAAACGTCTATGGAAGTTACAGTGACGAGACTTGGATTTAAAATATAATCCCATCATTGAGTCAGTGTTTAGTAATCAATGCGGCGGAACTGAAAACCTAATTGTTTATATTGCCTGTATCTCTGCTGGATTTTTCTATCAAGAGAGGAAAATAACACTGGTGAAATGGTGTAACCATCGTTACATCTCAGACTAGGTGCAGACAAGTATGACCACCATACTTTCCGGTCTATAGTCAGTAAGCCATTGTGGTCACACACTTCTCTTTTCATTTTAATAGATCAAGCTCTTAACTTGCACACACCTATCGGAATCGGTGTCAGTAACCTGATGCATGATGAGACTTGCACTTCAAAACCGTAAAACACAGGACAAGCCCACCTTCAGCCATCTACGAGAACAGGCAGTAAACCTGTATGGATCAAAAGTCTTATAGATAATATAAAAATTGAGGTTTAAAGTAGTTATAAACTCATATGGTATGATCTTTAGCGTGCTAAAGCACTGTGAATATACAGTGTACTAATTAGTTAATGTGCATTATGTTAAGGAAGCCCATTCACCGTCAGTGTGACTTAAGGCATTACATTAAAGTGACATTAAAGGTTTGTTTTTTAAAAAAAACCCAAACATGTCATACTTGCCTGCTCTGTGTAATGGTTTTACACAAAGCAGCCCTGATCCTCTTCTTCTCGGGTCCCCTGCCGGCACTCCTGGCTCCTCCCCCTTTACCAGTGCCCTCCTAGGCTCCTAGGCCCCATTCTATGTGTCCATACAACACACAGAGTCACGGCTTGGCCCCGTCCTCTGCCCTCTCACTGGCTGTGATTGACAGCAGTGGGAGCCAATGGCTGCCGCTGTTGTGCCTCCGCCAATAAGAAGAGAGAGACCTGGGACAGCTGAGGCTCACATGCACATCGCTGGATCCAGAGGGGGGCTTAGGTGAGTATTGGAGGGCTGTGGGACAAGTAACACACAGCAGGTATAGAATGCATGAAGGTAAAAAACCTTCAGCCTTTACAACCACTTTTAAGCAAAACTGAAGGCATTTTACAAATACTTGTGAGCAGGCAAGCCATTTAATCTACTTAATCTAAAATCTACCTACCTGCCTGCTTACGGTCTTCTGTGGCATGTAAACTAAGCTGCGCATGCACAGCTCCTCTTACATTGCCAGCATGGTCCCTGTGCGCCCGCATGACTGACTCAGAAACTATGTCATCCCACACCTGGAGAGAAGATGCTGGGACCAGCAAAGGACCCCTCATAGAATTTGGATCGTTGCAAAAAAGGTAAATGTAGTGATTTTATTTCCGCTTTAAGTACCAGCACTCTTTTAGGCAATGTAGAAGAAGTGTGTTGTTTCTTACTATGTAAGAAGAGTTTTTACAAAGAGGTGTGTAATACTCTGAAAATGAATATATATTACAAATAAGCATATCTTGAAGGCCTACTTCTGTCTTAGAAGAAGAAACTGAAGTAGATGTCTTTCGTCTCATCCATACTTAATAATTAACAAAGTAGAAGAAATAAGCATCCACGTGCTTGAACACAATTCTTAGCTAATAAAACATCAAACAGATAAATGTGGAATTTAACATTCTGTTCTCAGAGGAACTCAGAACTTGAATATATAAATATTGTTCAGTGCCAGGAGATTCTGTTAACAGTTAGGATCAAGCTATAGTGCTTGGCTTGTTTACAGTACATGGCAAAGGTGTTCTTGGCAGTATCAAATGAAGCCAACATACTTTGTCACGGTGCCATGTTCTCAACGTTTTGGTTTACAAATGCTGTAACTGATGAGATGGAATAAACCCAAGAATGGTGGGAGGCCATGTACCGTATAAAGGGTCTCTGGTAAGAAATTCTCCGGGAGGATTATGTGCTCACATACAGCCATACTTGCACTGCCGGATTCCATACTGAATTGTCATAGTTCCGACGCTGCATTTTTTTCTGTGCATACTTTAAATTCTTTCATACATTGCTGGGGCTGGGGAGGAACTCTGTACAGGTTATGTACAATGGCTTTCCCAAAAACACTGTAATCCTTCAGAAACCAGTTTTAAAAAAATACAATTCATTTTCCTTTTTTTTATCTTTTATTTCGCCATTGGGTAGTTGGCATTGCACATCATTCAATATTTTTTTTTTAGAACACTCATAATGATAACTTAGTTGAATTACATGTGCATTTCACTATATCAATTTATGACCAAATTTACCATAAAAAAACTTCTGCCAGCGCAGATGTAAACCAAAAGGGTAATAGAGGACAATAAATGCCAGCCAGTACAGAGCACAGGGTGCTAGGGATGCCTATACTGTACAATTAGGCAGTGGGGTGCCGGGGATGCTTGTACTACAGCATAAGCATAATACTAGGACTATTAACAGTACTGTGCCTTATGACTGAAAGGATGGGGTTGCTAATTGTTCTGAATACAAATTCTGACACTGACACGTGTTCCCACTTTCTTCAATACATCTACAAAATGTACACTTAGTTGGGCCATGAAATTTTAATATTATCATGACTGAGCAGATTTTCACATCTGCATAGAAACACATTTAACATTAGAACACCCTAAAAACAGCCATTCTACCAAGATTCCTCCAGGGCTTACTAGGGGCTCCTTAAGCAGTGGCCGATTTGCCTCCCATTTGAGAGTGCCAGCATACAGTAGTTCTATGCCCAACAGCACCTGGCAGAGACACCAATAATCATTTTAGCGGTCTGTATGGATGGCTTTCTGACCATCAACGTAAAGAGAATTTTCCCCCCTGAACCCAAATGAATTGGTTTGAAACAGTGGTTCCCCTAGGCCCGAGTTATTTTATGGTTTAAAAAGGTTGCCCCATAAAAAAAGCACTGCAAAAAAAAAAACTATGGTGTCTATTAATAGCTCAGGTTAAAGATGATTTGTATCCACCAACCCCTGCCTTGCCAATAATAAGTGCTTCAAAGACCACCGTGATGCAAGCCCCACACATCTGCAACCTCTCCTGCATCACTGCACTCTTCCCTATTGCATATGCAAGCCCCATCAATGAACTTCAACTGTTTGTTCCCTTTTGGTCTAGTCAATTTATCTTTGAGACAGCATTTTTTATAATGGCCAAACAAACAAAAAAAAAAAAGTTTATCCTGCCAGAAATCTAGTGAGCTGATAACTTCCTGCGCTAAAAGCGATCAGTTAGCATAGTTCCAAGATCTCTCTGTGGACTACAGAACAGTGGGGAGGTATACTGTAGTCATAACCAGCTCTCTTTTCCTGAGGTGACAACGCTGTTTGCTTATCGATGCAGTATGAGTGAGCCTTGTCACCTTAGGACAGTGAAGGGTTGATTTACTAAAACAGGAGAGTGCAAAATCTGATGCAGCTGTGCATAGAAAGTGTTCAGCTTCCAGGTTTTTGTGAAAGCTTAATTGAACAAGCTGAAGTTAGAAGTTGATTGGCCACCATACACAGATGCACCAGGTTTTGCACTCTCCAGTTTTATTAAACCAACTCCAACTAGCAAGATCACCAGGTAAAAATAAAGGGTAAAATAATGCAGCCACCACATCTAAGGCCTGGTAATCTTCAATATGCAGATCAGCGAACAGGTTTGGGAAGTAGCTGAGTGGCTCTCTATGCCACTCCTATGAAGGTGCCAACTGACACAATATTCTCTTGTAGTCAGATTATTTTTTAAACCAAAGTTTCTATTCGTTTAACTTGCTGCTTAATTATAGCATGGATTCCACACACAAGATTGATTAAATGGTATTAGAGAGGATGCCCTTTAATACTGCATACCGCAGAGATGTCTGATCAGATCACACTTTTCAAGTGAAAGTGCTCCATCTGCAAATCCTTGTCCATGCTTCCAAGGGAGTCTATTGCAGTAGAATGCTACAGATCTGCAAATATGGGCGGTGTCTATTGGAAGACTAGTAAATTGCCCTTGGGCTTTTCAGCAACTCTATTTCCTCGCTCAGCACTCTACTAATATTCCTCATTTTTGTCATGTCCTTCAGTGACTAATGCTATTATCTTGATACTACAATTTTAAGGCTTCATCCTCACAAACTAAGCACACCACGCAACATTACATGATCTTGTTTAGATTTCAAATTTTCACAAAAAGACGCCCTATGAAAAAAACTTACATGCACACATAGTGTATACAAGTTGTACCTGCACTTCATGTCATACAAGAAGGCCTGGGAACAGAGTGAGCGTTACAAAACATCAAACCATTGAAGCAATGAAAATCATAAAAAACCCTTTGGGGGAGAAGGTAGTGGTGGCAAACATGCTGCTCTGCTACACTGCACGCTGCCTGTTTTGGTACATCAATTTGGAGTTGGTCTTATGCCCCGTACGTACGATCGTCGCAAATCGTATGTTGCATAATGTAAATAGCATACTGACGTGCACCCGACGGTCGTACATACAACTTGCGGACGGCCGAACGTGATGAAGCGAACGAGCGTATAAAGAGGAAGTGCTGGTATCGTAGCGTCACCCTTTGGGCTCCTTCATCTAATTTCGTGTTAGTTGAAGTGGACTTGGCGCATGCGTGTTTAGCACAATACAACTTGTACCCAACTGCTCTACACGCGATACAACGGTCGTATGCGAGCTTGTTGGTACGACCAAGTTTTGTAGTTTGCTCATACAACTCCCATGTACGACCGTCGTATGTTCGACTGTTGAAAGCGCGCACACAAACGATCGATTTCGCATACAACGGTCGTGAGTACGACGCGTTGAATGCGATCGTCGTCCCGTGTGTACGAGGCTTTAAAGTGACTCTAAGACCCCTTTCACACCAGAACGTTTTTCAGGCACATTTGCACTAAAAATAGCAGCTGAAAAGCGCCTGAAACCCCCCCCCCCCCAAAACACCCCAGTGTGAAAGTCCGAGTGCTTTCACACTGGGGCAGTGCACTTGCGGGACAGTAAAAATAAGTCCTGCAAGCCACATCTTTGGGGCGGTGTATTCACCGCTCCTCTACTGCCCCTGCCCATTGAAAACAATGGGGCAGCGCTCCCAAAGCGACTGAACACCGCTTCGGAAGCCCCGCTAACCGGCACTTTTAACCCATTTTTAACCCCTTGTGGGGGGTTAAAAGCGCACCGCCGCCACCCGAATAGCGGTGCCATAGCGCCGCTATATTGAGCGCTAAAGCACCGCAAATTAGCAGTGTTTTACCGCAAATTAGCGGTGTTTTACCGCTAACGCTCAGGCGGCCCTGGTGTGAAAGGGTTCTAAAGGCTCAAGTTTCTTTACCTTCATGCATATGCATGAAGATAAAAACCTTCTCTGTGCAGCATCCCCCTCTAAGGGTCCTTTCAAACAAGCGGAGCCTGTTTTGATGGGCTCAGCGGGATCCATCAGTTCATCCCCGCTGAGCCGGTGGGTGGCAGGTCAGTCTCTGCACTCTGTGCAAGGACAGATCTGTCAGAGCTCCACTCTCCTCTATGGGGGGGATCGGATGAAAATGGACCGTCTGTCTGTTTTCATCCAATCCGATCCACCAGATGGATGGAAAATAGGGTTTCCATCCGTCTGGATTTAGTGGATCAGAGCTGACATCCGTCGCTCCATAAAGTTACATAAAGCATCTATTCAGGTTCGCTTGAAAAACTGACAGGGGGACCTGGGTGGTTCGTAAGTGTGAAAGGGGCCTAATACTTACCTGAGCCCCATCGCGATTCAGTGATGTGCACAAGAGCCTTGGCACTCTGGGGACTCTCCCTCCTCATTGGCTGAGACAGCAGCTGGAGCAGTTAGCTCCCACTGCTGTCAATCATAGCCAGTGAGCCAATGAATAGAGAGGGTACAGGGCCAAGCCACAGCTCTGTGTGTGAATGGACATGCAGAGCATTGGCTTGGGAACGAGCCTGCTTGGGTCCTTCCATTACAAGCTGCTTCCTCTGGGGGCACTCGGTGGAGGAAAGAGGGAGGAGCGGTGGCGAGGGGCCAGAGAAGAGGAGGATTGGGGCTGCTCTGTGCAAAGCCACTGCACAGAGCAGGTAAGTATACCATGTTATTTATTTTTTTAATGGTCTTTAATATGACCTTAATTACCTGCAGTTTAGTGGTTCTCTGAACTGGTGGAAATGCTTTTTGAATTTGGTGCAACACGTTTCAGTAAGGCTACCGAAACTGGCAGCAGGGCTTATATGAATCTGGCGTGAAGCTTTTTAGAGAGCCACATAGCCAGAAAAGTTGTTCACATACAAGTGAATGAGACCCAAAGCATTTGGATACCTGCAAACAGCCATGGCTCCTCTCAGCCGGTCATTACGTTGTACATGCTCAGCAGCTACCATGGTTTGCAATATACTTGTGATCCCAGCCACAGGAGTCTGCTGATTCTTGTCACTGGAATCCGGAGTATACCCTTAATCCAGTGGTTCTCAACTCCTGTCCTCGGGACCCACTAACAGGCCAGGTTTGCAGAATAACTGAAATACATCACATTTGCTGCTCAGTGATTGCAGTATTCTAGTCTGCATCTCCCCAAGGCAATACTTAAAATCTGGCCTGTTAGTGGGTCCTGAGGACCGGAGTTGAGAACCACTGCCCTAATCACTCGTGTGAAGGAGGCCCGATTGAATTCTACCCAGTGTGTTGAAACATTTCTAACAGAAGAATGTATCTTCCATAAACAAGTAGGACATTATCTCCCTTGGTTGGCAGCTGAGTGAATAGGCCTTGCAATGCTAGCCTCCTTCGTGTGAAAATTGTGATAATGTAACAAAGTTTTTTCAATAATCGAATTTCATTTTGTTTGCAGAATGAAAAGTTCTAAGAAAAATAAGAAAGCAGCAACAACAGACATGTGATTAGATCTCAGCAAAAAGGAAATAGGATGGGGAAGGTTAATCAGGTTTGACCCACACATGTCAAACTCATTACAGCTAAGACAGGAGATGTCCCATTAGTTCTATTCCCGCCGAAGAAAACGTAGCTGGCTGGAATCAGCTGTTTACATCTTCATTTAGATCTGACCTCACCTAGTCTCTTCCCTCAGATATGGATACTTCTAGTCTAGACCAGAGCCTGTCACTGCCATAACTCTGACATGCACAAATGGAAAAAAAGTCCTACATTGACGAGGATTTCTTAGACTGTAAGCTCTAATGAGCAGGGCCCTCTGATTCCTCCTCTATTAACCACTTAAGGACCGGAAGGATTTCCAGCTTTAGGACCGGAGCCCTTTTTGCGATTCGGCGCTGCGTCGCTTTAACTGACAATTGCGCGGTCGTGCGACGTTGTACCCAAACGAAATTTGCGTCCTTTTTTTCCCACAAACAGAGCTTTCTTTTGGTGGTATTTGATCCCCTCTGCGTCATTTCTGATCGCCGCTATAAACAAAAGAAGAGCGACAATTTTGCAAAAAAAAACAAATTTCTTACTTTTTGCTAAAATACAAATCCAAAAAAAAAAAAAATATAAAAAAACATTTTTTTTCACCGTTTTTGGCCGATTTATATTCTTCCTCATATTTGCGATAAAAAGAATCGCAATCGGCGTTTATTGATTGGTTTGCGTAAAAGTGGTCGCGTTTACGGATGATGAGAATTCATTTTTGGGGTTTTTAATTTTTTTTTATTTTTTACTAAAAATGGCGGTGATCTGTGATTTTTAGCGGTACTGCGATATTTCAGCGGACATGTCGGAACGTTTTGACACTTTTTTGGGACCATTGGCATTTATACAGCGATCAGTGCTATAAAAATGCACTGATTACTGTGTAAATGCCATTGGCAGTGAAGGGGTTAACCTGCAGGGGGCGCGCTAAGGGTTAACTATGTTCCCTGGGCGTGTTCTAACCGTATGGGGGACTGCCTATCTGGGTAAGGGAAGTTATCACAGCCTTCACGTAAAGGAAGGCTGTGATCACAGCCCTTCCCCCTCACACAGAGCGGAGGTCCGTGTTTACATACACGGACCTCCGCTCCTTCACTCCGGGGGGGGCATCGCGGGTGGCCGGCGGCAATCGTATGACCGCTTCGTATGACGGCGGTTTGCCTTACAGAGCCACTTTGCCGCCGTCAGATGCCGATCGGTGGTCGGCAAGTGGTTAAAGTGTATTGTATTTGTACTGTCTACCCTCAAGTTGTAAAGCGCTGAGTAAACTGTTGGCGCTATATAAATCCTGTATAATAATTTTCCTGCTACACATCGATCAAAATCATATCAGTCTAATACTGTGGGCAAAAAAAGGCATTGAAAACAAATGGCAGACAAAGGGCTCAGATTACCAAGATGGAGAAGTTGGTGAAGCTCGATAATATTTATATTTCTCAAAAGTAAATCCAAAAAGTGGTTTAGGCAAGGGATTGGTATTTTTGCACATGCAATCACAAATCGCCATTTTATCTACCGATTTCATCTTACTGTAGATTAAAATGTAACTTTCTTATATAAAATATGGCAAAAAAAACCCACCAATGTTATTGGTGGGAAATATTACCAGCATGCAATACATATTAATCTGATTTGTGTAGTAATGTATTTAGAGCTTATTCACACCATTTGTGTGTGTTATGGTAACATATGATAAGCACATGCATTCCAGCAACAAGTGATAACGCACATTACATGGTGTTCAGCTGAGCCATTCACCAGATTTTTACATCTAAGATATAAACAGCTGATTGTGGCCAACCAGGTTTTTCTTCATTTTGAAGGCCCCAATGCAACTCCAAATTTGCATGTGATGTTCAACACACAGGTGGAGATTTAGGGCTGGTTGCCACTGCTGCAAGGTCAGACATCGCATGTGATTCACACAGCTATGCAAATCACATGCAATGTCTGTGCGATGCAAATTCAGCCATACAGGTTGTATGGCTGAAGCATCTCATTTGGGCCAAACTCGTGCAGAACTCTTTTTTGGTCCGTATCAGAATCAGATCGCATGCAATCCGATTCCTGTACGAATTGACAGTTCACACTGCGATATGCGAACTGATCTGGGGGTGTCATTAACTTTGTACTGATACTCCCAGCGGTTCGCATAGGGCAGTGTGAACTGCCTGTGAGTCAGGTGTGATGCGGGAGCCCGCTAGGGTTGCCACATCATCCCTTTAATCCAGGACACATATGAATTACACAGGTTCTGATGCTAATTTAATGCAGATAAGGCACCAAGTGAGTTTAAATACCACCTTAATCAACCACAGAACCTATGTAATTAATATGTGTCCTGGATTAAAGGGATGATGTGGCAACCCTAGAACCCCCGCGGTGGATTCACAGAGTTCCCGCATCGCACCAGCGTGAACCGAGCCTTACTATTACTGGTGCACTCAGAATCTGGTGCAGCTGTGCATGGTAGCCAATTAGCTTCTAAAATCAGCTTGTTCAATTAAGTTTTAGCAATAAAACCTGGGCATGGATTGGTTTCTATACAGAGCTGCACCAAATTTTGCATGCTCTAGTTTTAGTAAATATCCCCAAGAGTGTCCTGCATGGTGCTCTGCACCACAAACAGATGAAGCTGCACTATTTTCTTGCAGTGAGGTGCATTTCAGCCTGATTCATTTTGAATAAGCTTCTTAATGCAGTGGTGCCTCAAAGCACAAAAACGCGTCTTGCAGCACACTTTGTTGTGGAGTCATTGGGCCCTTAGGACCGTTTCACACTTTCGCGGCGCGATGCGGCGCGACTACGCGGCCCGTTCACATCTAGGCGAATTGTCAGGCGACTTGAGTCACCTGACAATTCGCCTCAATACTGTGCAAATGGAACCGTTCTAATAGGAGCGAATCGCTTCGCTCCGCCTTAGAAAAATGATCCCTGCACTATTTTCAGGGCGATCTCAGGCGGCTTGCATTGACTTCTATGATAGAAGTCTCCTCGCAAGCCGCCTTGAGATCGCCTCAGGCGCCGCACCGCGCCGCGGAAGTGTGAACCGGCCCTTAGTGATTGAATAAAAAAACAAAACAACACACTATATTGAAAAAGAACAAATTTAAAATGCATAAAGAAAACCCATTACTTTAAAGAAAGGAAAAAACAAAATAAGAACATTGGAAGATTGTGTTATCATATAACTAGTAATTTCTTTGGAACTTCCTGTAAACTGTATTGTCTGACCACAGTAACAGTTACTCCCCTTTCACATGGGCGGACTGATTGGGTCCACCCATCTGTTTTTCAGGTAGACCCAATCAAATCCTCCATTATCCTCTATGGAGTGGCGGATGTAAATGAACATGTGTTTATTTACACCCGCCGACATCCAATCCAAACCGCTAAATCCATGCGGATGGGGATCCGTTCTCCATCCGTCTAGCAGTTCGGATGGCAATCGGGTGTAAATGCACAGGCAGTCCGTTTACATCCTACAACCCATAGAAGAGAGTGGGCTGTGTGTGACTACTTTGCATAAGCAGAGTGGACATGGACCAGGCATCTGTCTGCTCAGCGGGGATCAGCAGACATTTTCCCAGCTGAACAGGCGGAGTCCGCCCAGCGTGTAAGGGGCCCTAATGTTAAGGTCATTTTAAGTGGAACTAAAGGGTACGAAACGTACCTTTCTTTCAACTGTCCCTCACTGGCAGCTTTCAGTTTTTTTTGTCAAAGCTTAATTGAACAAGCTGAAGTTTAACCACTTCCCGACCAGCGCCGTAAATAGGCGGCGGTCGGGTTTGAGCGGCTCTCCCGGTATCATTTTTTAGAGCTGGCGGTCGGCTATCCAGGGGTAACGACCGATCCGGCTCGGGAGCCGCTCGGTCGTTACCCCAGGGGGCGGGAGGGGACACCACCCTCCCTCCCGCTGCCTTCCGCCGCTCTTCTCCAGCCTTCCGTCCCACCGGCAGACCGGAGCGATGACCCGGCGTGTCCGCCGGCTGGAAGGAGACCTGACAGAAGCCGTAATCGGCTTTGATCGGGTCTCCTTCGGCAAATTCCGGAAGCGACGTCACAACGTCACTTCCGGTTTACACGGCGGTTAACGGCGCCAATTTTAAAAAAGTGACAGTATTCAGAATTGCCGTTTTTGGCGATCTGAATACTGTGAAGTGCAAAAAGAGTACCTGTCACCATATATTACTATCACAAGGGATGTTTACATTCCTTGTGATAGCAATAAAAAAGTGATCAGATTTTTTTTTTTTTAAAGGAACAGTGCTAAAAATAAATAAATAAAATTTAAGAAAAAAAAAAAAAAGATTTAAATCGCCACCGTCCCCGCGAGCTCACGCAGCAAAGAAAACGCATACGTAAGTCGCGCCCACATATGAAAACGGTGTTCAAACCACACATGTGAGGTATCGCCGCGATCACCAGAGTGTGAGCAGTAATTCTAGCAAAAGACCTCCTCTGTAACTCTAACCTGGTAACTGTTAAAAATTTTTAAAGCGTCGCCTATGGAACTTTTTAAATACCGGACTTTGTCGCAATTCCGCGAGTGCGCGCAATTTTCAACCGTGTCATGTATGGTATCTATTTACTCGGCGTAACATCCTCTTTCACAATATGCAAAAAAATTGGGCTAACTTTACTGTTATCTTATTTTTTAACTCAAAAAAGTAAAATTGTTCCAAAAAAAGAAAGACCGCTGCGCAAATACAGTGTGACAAAAAGTATCGAAACAATCGCCATTTTATTCTCTAGGGTGTTTGGAAAAAAAATATATAATGTTTGGGGGTTCTAAGTAATTCTCTAGCAAAAAAAAATGTTTTTAGCTTGTGACCACCAAATGTAAAAAAGTGGCCCGGTAGGTAAGTGGTTAAAGGCTGATTGGCTACCATGCACAGCTACACCAGATTTTGCACTGACCAGTTTTAGTAAACGAATGCCCCGTACACACGGGACGACGATCGCATGTAAGACCGTGTCGAATCGTACGTTGGCTGTTGTATGCAGCATACTGACTGCACTACACGATCGTACGGCCACGGAAAGAACGTTCAGGTGCATGTAATTAGCATCCAGCCATTCCTGACTTTGGGGCATGCGTGTTTTGCACAATACAACTTTGTTGTACCAACTGCTCTGTACACACGATACAACAGTCGTATGAGAGCTTGTTGGTACGACCAAGTTTTCTAGTTTGCTCATACAACTCCCTTGTACGACCGTCGTATGTTCGACTGTTCAAATCGCGCATACGAAGGATCGATTTTGCATACAACGGTCGTGAGTACGACCTGTTGTATACAACCGTCGAACCGTGTGTACGGGGCTTAACACCATAAGGTCAGAAGACCCTTGGCAACTGGAGTTTAGGCAAAGATGGCCCATTATGGGCTTTGTGTGAACTCTGATCCTTTCATTCACCAGAGTTGACCAGTTCCCTAGGCATAAGGTCATGTGACTTTGGCATTAACATGCAGTAGGATTTTCTGAAACATAGTACTGTTTTTCTTATGACAAGGAGAAGTGTGGTCAAAATGGAGGAAGTTGCATTTTTACTACAGGTCTGCTTTTACTTGTGTGAATCTTAATATATGAAATTGTTTAAGAGTGGAGTATCCTAACCATTATATTAATATTATTCTATGTGGGAAAAGTTGTCACCAGCCTAGAGGATGGGAAAGGGCTGATATTGTACTATACACAGAAAATATGACTGATTGCTATGTGTAACACAGGTTTTTCTTCCTGCTTGTTTCTGGTGAACCATTCATACTTGTGAGGTCAGTACAGGGGTTGATTTCTAAAAACACTAAGGTTAGGTTAAAAGGTCTCTTCTCTTTAGTACAGTTCCAATTGCATTGACTGTTTGAGTCAAACACAGGTTCATCGGTCTGGCAAATCTTCATAAATCAACAACGTGACATAATTAAAGACAAAGATGATCTGCCCTGTGCAGCGCGCTCATTTATGTGGCATTTTGCAGTTGGCTTCTTTCATTCCTTTGCATAGGATGTGCCAGTCTATGCTGAAAGAAGCCATATATGGTATAAAATGTCATCTCCATTCCTTTAGCAATATACTCAAAACAGCATAAATGTAGCATCAGATGCTTTTTACGCTATCTGTAAGCAATAACTGTGGGCCCCATAGTAAATATATTTAGTGTCCTGAAACAATAAAAAAACAAAACAAAACAAAACAAAAAAACAGACCCTTACTCTAAAACAACTAACAATACTGTATTACATTTTTTTTTTTTCTCATCATATTTGCTTGTGTAATCACAAGTGCTTGGGCTTTCTTCTCTAACCAAAAATGCTTTACAGTATATTGGTATGGTAATCTGCTTTCACACAAATTGTCCTGAATAGGTATATAAAGGTGTATATGACCCATGCACAGGGGTGTAATAAAACGCAAATATCTATGCTGGATCTTGTTGCCTAAAGTTACCAACTATTAGTGTGTATGCTCATTTAGACATATATATGTCTGTACATTGCTTAGAGCAGCCTTTCACAACCTTTTTACCAAAGATGAACCCTTGAATAATTTTCAGGTCTCATGGAACCCCTGCTAAAATTGGGGGTAGTGGGAAAAAAATTCCCTCACAATGGCAAACTTTGGGAAAAAGGCTTGTGGTGGCCGGCATGTCCCCCTTTCAGACAGCTAAAAAGATCATCAGTGTCTTGGCACTGGCTATTGGCATTTGACCTGGAACTACCTGGGCACCATCAGATAGGAGGTCAATCAACTACAGCTCAAGGAACCCCTAGAAACTTCTGGAGGAACCCTAGTTGAGCCTTTTCCAACCAGGGTGCCATGGCACCCTGCGATGCCTTCCCTGTTCTCCAAGAGTGCCTTGGCAAAATGGCTAAAAATTTCCCCAAATTGTGTACAAGTAGTGGGTGGATCAAGCCTGGTTATTTGTTACATAAGCCACAGGTTTCATTGTGCAACATTACAACCTTGGGCACGGTTAAGGCCAGCGTTCTAACAACTGCTGACATCATTGGTTGATATGGAGGACATCAGACACCTGCACAGAATACTTGTCTGACCCTTCCCCTGCCCCTGTTTGTGAGCACTAGAGTCATGGTAACTGGGTGGATGAGAGAAATTGAGGAAGAATTGCTGAACTACTAGTCAGTATCAATGTGTAGAAGTTTATTTACTTGGAAAGAATAATTCACTTCTAATGTTGGGTGTCCTATGTGTGTGGATGCTGCTGCAATCTACAGTATAAAAAACATTAGTTTTGTTTTTTACATTTTAGAATGGGATGCCTTGAGCTTATGGCATTATTTTAAAGGGTGCCTTGACTAGAAAAAAGTTGAAAAACCTTGGTCTAGACGCATATAACTATCTACTCCACTTCATCTACTAAAATTGATTTACATACGTACGCATTTCACATTTTTATAAGTGTATACCCATCTCGAAAGCAGGATTTGGGCACATTTTTTACAACACTGAATGTTGCTCTAAGTTACGGAGCCAAGTGCCACTATGTGCAGACATGTTGTCATAATAGAACTGGTTTGGGATCTGTAAAAAAAAAAAAACCACACACACAGTATGGATCTGAAAGTGATTTTTTTTTCACCCACGCTAAGCTCTTAAAGAAGTAAAGCCAAAAAGCTTGTTTGGCTGTACTTCTCCTGTGGATCACAGGAGTGCAGTTCATTTTGCACTCCTGTGATCCGTTTTCAGCAGACAGTGGGCCGAAGCCCGCTGTCGGCTGACATCACAGAGCTGGGCCAGGCTTGGGCAAGATTCTGACCATATGAGAGCCTGAGCTGGCCACTACCACCCCCCGCCACAGCCCAGAGTTCCAGTGAGCGTGGGGGGGCAGAGCAGAGAGCTGGTGACTGACAAACACCAGCTCTCTGCTCAGGGAGCTGTGAGAACTCAGCAAAAATCGGTGAGGTTTGATCGCTCAGTTCTCATTGTTAGCGCCGGTGGGGGACCAATGCTGCTTCCAGCTAGGCAAGTATGATTCTATAAAAACCCCGATTTCCATACTTCTCTTAACTGTCAATTTCTTTAGGGCAAAAATGAATGTAAACTGTTTAATATTCTTCAGAAAGCAAGGCAGAACATGCCAGAGCCGTATAGATAGTCATATGAACTATAAACACAGTGAACTTACCCTAATCCCGAATGCTATTTCTACCTGGATGAATCCTGTTGTCACACTGTAAATAATGCTTTTCTCTGGGTAGGTATACACACACACACACACACACACACACACACACACACACACACACACACACACACATATATATGTGCACATGCTCTCTTCGGCATACTTACCTGTTAACCATAAAGCCATGTGGTATAAATCTATCAGCTCCAACTATAAGAACATGCTATTTTAACAGCTTACAGAGAACAGTAAATCAACGAACAATCCCCATAAATTGCTGGATGACTCATTGCCTCACCCAAAGGAGTGGCGACAGTGTTACACACTGTCCATTCATTCTGCTAAATTTCATTTTAATGCACTACAGTGCAAATACAGCACAGTGAAAGGTAATCACTATAAGGCAGGACAACCAATCTGATTTTTTTTATTTTTGTCGCCAGGCACATTGCCTATTTTGGGCTACAGGGCTTGTTGCAGTTACCTGGATATCTATGCTAAAACAGGACCCAAATAATTGATCAGTATTATCTTCAGTCTTTGCTTACTTTTGTCAGCATAGAGTCTGCACCTCATTTAAGCCAGCCATACATGGGTTGAATTCCAAAAGAATTTCACACCATTAGTGGGCTGCAGCAATGCACCCAACAAATTTGAGTGATTGGGCATATTGGAAATTTTTGGAAAAACCAAAAAATGTATATCTAATCAATGATGGGAGAATAGTGCGTGAAATATGATCAAAAAAGAAATGCACACAAGCTGGCACCTGGAAAGAAAAGAATACGCTGAGCCATAAAAATTATTTTCCGTAGCAACTATGAGGCTAAATTGAAGGCATGATTGGTCGAATCTCGAAATCAATGGTGGCACCATCCGATCACAAAACCCACAAAACTTAGGATTTTCAAAAAAAAATTGCTGGGAATTCGACCCATGTATGGCTTGCATTAGGTGTGCTTATTTGTGAGTGAAGCTGTAATATGTATGCTCATTTTGAGAAGTTTATTATGCTGGGTACGTGAAACTTTGGGGTGGAGGCCTATAGAACACTGGACATGTTAGAACAAAGCATATTAACCACTTCAGCCACGGAAGGATTTACCCCCTTCCTGACCAGAGCACTTTTTGCGATTTGGCACTGTATCGCTTTAACTGACAATTGTGCGGTCGTGCGACTTTGTACCCAAACAAACAGCTTTCTTTTGATGGTATTTGATCACCTCTGTGGTTTTTATTTTGTCTATAAACAAACAAAGAGCGTCAATTTTGAAAAAACCCAATAATTCTTACTTTTTGCTAGAATACATATCCTAAAAAAAATATTCAGCGTGCTGGC
>BLSH010418435.1:869969-881677 GCA_018402905.1 Glandirana rugosa | reverse complement strand
TCTTTTTTTACATGTACACTAAAAAAACTATTCAATAACAATATGTCAGGACGAGTGGTAATAACCGTGGGGAAGTACAAAACGTATTGACTCACTTACAGAAGTCTTTATTTACCTTTACATGGTTTAAATATAGTCGTCCTAGAAAATTAACCTCCAGGTTTCATTAAATTGTTTCTGTTAACAATAAAGTTGTATCTATAACATTAATATTTCTTTTTTGTCTTTTGGTCGTACACGTGATTATAACCGTGGGGAGGAATTATAAACCAACGTGTGGGAAACCGTCGCTACTGTCGGAGGTTTGCAAAGAATATAGGTAGCTATTCGATCCTGCTGATATAAATTTGGTACATTTCCATTTATTTCTGAAGACATTCACTCAGTTATGCAAAACATGAAGGGGTGCCAATAATGGTGAGCAGGACTGTATAACAATAACTTATCAAAAAAATCACATGTACATTTTTTTCTGCAGCACAGTGAACAGCAATGCACCATAGTGTTATGGCGAGCTGCAACACAGGTGCACTGGAAGGGCCCATTCACACAGGGGGATCCGACTTAGAAGGACTTTGCTAGGCGACTTTCAGTGCGACTTCAGGCGACTTACAACACGACTTATGCCAGGCGACTTCGTCTGTGGCAAATCAGAGAAGGGAGGGAGGGGGTTGCCCCAAATAAATTCTATAATTTTCACTGTAAAGTCGCTTCCATTAAGATGGAGGATCCAACTTTGAGGCGACTTCTATTGAATCCTATGGGCACAAGTCGGATAGAAGTCGCCTTGACTGCTTTAAACAGTATTAAACCTAAAAGCAAGCATTTATTATATTGCAGCTTACCAATCCTGAGATGTGATGGCTGCATTGGTTTTCTTTTTTAGACTTTTTTTCTTCTATTTTCATCTTGCCAGTAGTCCTTTGTTTTTCAAAAGAACAAGCTCTCTTGCAGATACAGATATGAGACAAACATTTAACATTGATGTGAGTGGTTGCAATTATCAGCTTTTATTTTTTATTTATGTGTAGCAGGCGCCACGCTATTTCTGCGGATTTTGCCAATTGGCCACCACAAATACACAGGCTCTCCTAGAAGGGAGAAATGCACCTGTCAGCCCCTGCGGAAGAATTTCTCCCCCTTCTTGTTTTCACTGTCTGGATTTAATGTAATGTGTGCAGAGCTACAGAGACACACAGAAGGAAGGGTCAGGTTACACTGCACTTGTACTGTGTTCCTATGGAAAGGACAGTTACAGCAGCCAATGCATGAGGCTTTAACAAACAGCAGCTACAAAGAGCTGTGTGTCATTTCCCTTCAGAGAAAGTGAGGCATTCTGTATATGTAGTTGCTTTTCAAGGATTTGCAATTAGACTGTGCTGCAGCAGAACTTCATTTTCCATCAGACTGTGCTGCAGAGAGAGATTCCTGGGAGCAGCAGTGCCTCATGGGAGAGTCTATTTAAGCCAAGGGTGCAGCCTAATACAGTCTCTCTGGACAGCGGTGAACAATTGCACAGGACCCTGTGTGACTTGTCAGCGGAGTTGCGGCCTACTCACACAGACTGTGTGGTATGCAACTACACAGCGCTTCAGCAGATGATCTAGGAGACTGGCCCTGCTATCAGTGGAGTGTGTTCCTGAGACCTGCAGGTAGCTGGAGCGATCGATCTGGGAGAAATGCAGAGAGAGAGGCAGTGAAAGCTGATTTCAGGTGCAGAAAGGCTGGAGAGTCATCATCTCTAGCTCTATCATCACCATCCCCTAAGCAGCGGAACCGTCTTCAGCAGCAGTTTGTCCGGTTGGGTGAGCGGGCTCAGGCCCATCTATGGTCGTACGATCGTGTAGTGCAGTCAGTATGCAAGTTACATTATCCAACATACGATTTGAGACGGTCGTAAGTATGATCGTCGTCCCGTGTGTACGAGGCTTAACAGACTAAACATACTACAGCAGCTCCTACGGGGGTAGTGCTACATATAGAAAATCTTTATCCAAAAAAAAAAAAAAAAACACACCTGTTAGAACTGCTTATAAAAACATATTACCTGGAGTTTGGCTTCAAATGTTTAGAGCATTTAAATCTGCTAGTACATCTAACACTCCCCCCACCCCCAAACTAACAATGCTGCTGACCAAATGTGTTCCCTGTGCTCCTTCATCCAGAGTGGGGCACTCTAATACAGGAGGTGTGTTACTGGCCAGATCACCAGGTGAAGACAGAGGGGAAAAAGACTAAACTTTGGAGTTTAATTTAGAAAAAAACTTGCGTTCACTAGCGTGAACTTAATAATGTACAGGGGCTCATAGAAACCAATTATAGTTCACCTTTGCAGAGCCGTCAGAACAATGAATGTCAGTTTCTGATTGGTTCCTATGAGCCTTCTGCACATGGCTTGTCTAAATACAAAAAACAGATTTGTGCAGTAATCAAATTGTGAAACATTGTCTCTGTGCAGGAGCTCCGGTAATAAGGACCACTCACTGCTGCTCCCTCATCTTGCGCAGGGTGATTGGTCTGGTATCCGCCCCCTCCTTTCATTTTCTGCTGGCAGCCTGTAGTTGGTGGACCTGCTTAGCCCCTCCCACAGCTCTGCTCTCTGCACAGGCTATGTATAGCACAGTGATGATGTCACCGCTAGTTTTAAGAGGCGATATCTGGGTTTGCAAAGGCATTTGTTGCACACAAAGTGGATTTATATTTTTTATAGTTATTGAGGAATATTTTTAAATGAAAGTCATTTTTGTTGGGAGTTCAGCTTTAAGTCCATTCCATAAAGGAGAAATGAAATGCACACCTGAAAAAGCTCACATTTTCCCTGCTGTAAACAGAATGAACGAGAAGAGGAAGTGAGAATAACCACCCAGCTGTGGCCTCACACACACACAGCAGTGTTTCACTGGATCTCACAGTCACACTTCCTCCTGCTGAGCTGCTTCTATGGCAAAACAACAGCAGACAAGGCTTCTCCAAGCACCTCTGCTTTTACAAGGCACAAGATACTCTCATTAACCCTCACTGGTAATCTGATTAACCCCTGTGACTGCGCGTTCTACGCTGGAGGAGTTAACCCCATCAACACCACACAATGCAAGCACAAAAAGTCGGGTACAAAAATGCATTTAGCACGCCATAGCAATTCAATCTATCTAGCAAAATTATTTACAATTCACCGAAAACAGCTTGTATACGTCAAAGAGCTAGGTGCAAAGTGTAGTAATTGGGGTCATCCAATCAGAAATCCTCTTAACTGACCGGGAAACCAAACTCCGGTTGGATTTTAGGGATTGCTGGACATCATTACTGCTCTCTGCTCTAAAAAAAATCTGTATATATTACATATGGTGGTAAATCCTTAACACATGCTCTGACATGCTGTGCATTTTTATGATGCACATTCATTTTTTTTGCATTTGGAGCCAAAACAGGCAGACTTTTTGCATATAAGCATGCACACGTGTCTGTATGGATTCAGTCCTGAGATAAAGCCAACACATACACCGTGCATATGTTTCCATTTATACATAAGTGGCTGATATATGCTAATCTGTGAATGTGATTTTCATTATAGTAGTGATGCAGCCCTAGCTATTATAATAAAGCATTTGGAATCCAAATGATCTCATGCCCATCCAATGGTATCCTGCATTGCTAGTGTACCTATAATCATTTATCAGGGCTTTTATTCTCAGAGAATAGGTGCAGTCTTCCCTTGTCTCTGCCCCGTACCCACCTCTGAGCACTGTTCCTTGGTTCCACCCCCACCTCCCAGTACCACCCCTTTTAGAGAATAAAGAACCAAGTATCATTTAGATCCACCCCAGCAGCATTAGACTCAACAGCCAGCATCAATAGACCCCCCAGCAGGCAGCAACAATAGACCCCTACCTCAACAGTATATTCCTCCCAGCAATGATTGACCCCTCAGCAACATAAGACCCACCCCCAGCAACAATAGATCCTCCACCAGCCCCCCCCCCCCCCCACTAATTCACAAAAATTGATCCCCTTCAGCAACAATTGATTCCCCAGCAGCCAGCATCAATAGAACCTCCAGCACACCTCCAGCACCCTTTGCCATTACATACATTCAGTGCTGGAGGTGCCAGAACTGTGTTCCCGCTGAAAAATAGCCCTGGTTATCAAACCAGGGTTCCTCTAAAACAGGGGTCTCTAAACATACTAAACAAAGGACCCATTTACAGTCCTTCAGACTTTAGGGGGGGTGGGGGGGCAGACTTTGGCCAGTGGGAATATAAAATGCCTCAGGCTTGTAGGTTATTGAGAGTAAAAAGATTACATAGCACCTGTGGTCAGTAGGAGGAGGCATAGTGTCCCCACTGTTGGTGTCAGTGGAAGGAATAGTGACCCCACTATTGGTGTCAGTGGAAGGAATAGTGACCCCACTATTGGTGTCAGTGGAAGGAATAGTGACCCCACTATTGGTGTCAGTGGAAGGAATAGTGACCCCACTGTTGGGTGTCAGTGGAAGGAATAGTGGCACGTTGATGTTAGAGAAGTAGGTTAAGCCCCATCACTGGTGTCAGTAGGAGGAACAGTACCTACATTGTGGGTATCAGAGGGAGGAATAGTGCTTCGTATCAGTGGGAGGAATATGGTCCCAGGGCCGCAAGCAGACCACTGCCCTGGAAGTTGCTTGGGTTACTTGAACTATGGCTAACTGACCTCTCATTTGAGGGTGCCAGCATAGTTTTGGGGCCAGTGGCACATAGAGTCAGCTGCATGACACCAACAATCTTTTAATGGTCTACAAGGGTGGTATTCCGGCCACACTGTAAGGCAGGCATGCTTCCCAATGACCAACCATGAACTGGTTTTAGCAGGGGTACCCTGAGACCTGAAAATTTGAAGGGTTTCTCTGGGGTAAAAAGGTTTAGAAAGGTTAATAGATAGTACGTAGCACTGTGCATTCTTGTAAATTAAGTACATGCACGTGACATATACAATTATACAATGTTGTTTCCTAATAATTATCCAATGCATTGGAAGCATTTCTTAAATGAAAACCCCACTCCGCTGTTTTGAGCAGAGGTAGGTACTGTAAGGTGAGGCTGATGTGTTAGTGTCACACAACTCAGCGTACTTCTTTGGCCACCATCTGTGTTAGTTTCCAATCCCTACTCAGCTTCCTTGATCACACACCCCTACAATTACTTAAATTCTAGTTTTCCTATGCATCAACTGTAGGATATTTATATCACCACATGTGTCATTTTAAAACATTGCACAATAAGAACTGAAATGACACCATGCAGGTCAACGGATTGCTAACATTAGTTAAATCATAAAATCATGCCACAGATGTCACAATCTGATGAAAACATTCAGGGCTTGTTCACACCATGTCTGTGATGTGTTAATCTGCACAAGTCTGGTGTGAACAGAGTGAATAGAAAACTATTATGTGCAGAAAAATGCAGCTCAATGGGCATGGTGTGAACAAGCCCCCTACGCTGGCCATACACTAGTAGAATTTTGTTTGAGGTTGGCCATACACTAGTAGAATTTTGTTAGAGGCTGGCCATATACTAGTAGAATTTTGTTCTAAGCTGGCCATACACTAGTAGAATTTTGTTCTAAGCTGGCCATATACTAGTAGAATTTTGTTCTAAGCTGGCCATACACTAGTAGAAGTATGTTCTAAGCTGGCCATATACTAGTAGAATTTTGTTCTAAGCTGGCCATACACTAGTATAATTTGTTCTAAGCTGGCCATATACTAGTAGAAGTATGTTCTAAGCTGGTCTTACACTAGTCGAATTTTGTTCTAAGCTGGCCATATACTAGTAGAATTTTGTTCTAAGCTGGCCATACACTAGTAGAATTTTGTTCGAGGTTGGCCATACACTAGTAGAATTTTGTTCGAGGTTGGCAATACACTAGTAGAATTTTGTTTGAGGTTGGTCATATACTAGTAGAATTTTGTTCTAAGCTGGCCATATACTAGTAGAATTTTGTTCTAAGCTGGCCATACACTAGTAGAAGTATGTTCTAAGCTGGCCATATACTAGTAGAATTTTGTTCTAAGCTGGCCATATACTAGTAGAATTTTGTTCTAAGCTGGCCATATACTAGTAGAATTTTGTTCTAAGCTGGCCATATACTAGTAGAAGTATGTTCTAAGCTGGCCATATACTAGTAGAATTTTGTTCTAAGCTGGCCATATACTAGTAGAATTTTGTTCTAAGCTGGCCATATACTAGTAGAATTTCTTTCAAGAGTTTTTATTTGTTAGTGGGGTCAAATCAACATTATTTTTTCTGACATAGTGGTGAGAAAATTTGAAATAGTGGGACAGAAAAAGTTTCTCAAACCAATGAAGTGCTAACAATGTATGTGGTTTAATTTTGGGAAATTCAATAAACATTAAAATTGAATGTTAAAAGCAAATTACATTTTGAAACACCTTCAAAACAACATTTGTCAAGGCTTTATCAAACTTACTGCTGAGATTTATTTTTATGAACATTAAAAAAAAAAAAACGTATGGCCAGCTTATGTCTCCTCCAATTATTGCTTCGTACAACTTCATGCTATTTGTAAAAGTGATGTGGATCTATCTTGTAAATGTTTGTACAATTTAGCCTAAACTTTAGCGACTGAGCAATAGGATTGCAATGTGCGTGGGTGGCTTTAGCGTCACATATTTCCCATAGACCTCAAAGAATCCGACACTAAGGGTGGCAGGGCTGGGGCTTAAAACTGCTCGTCACAAGCTATCAATGTGACTTGACAGAAGAGAAGCACAGAACTGAGTGATGGTAACACTTCTACGTTCTTCAGCCGAATAATTCCCATTGGATTTCGCCTTTAAAACTATGTATTGCAGAGCCACACAAGAATCCAAGCAAGGCAGATTTTCTTAAAGCGCTCTTTGTTAAAGGTGAGGTCTGGCCGGCCCCCAGGAGCGCACACACCCACCCAAACGCACATTATCCTCCGAACACATGTACTTTCACCTAAAAATATCATGGATACGCTCAGCTCAGAGGCACGACTGCTCTCCACAGCAACACACCTGGCAGATCGTCTTGTAAAGTGATCCCGTGCTTCATTTTCTTCCCCAACCGAGAACCTCTCACGAGCCAAGGCAGCATTTTCCCAGGATTAGCAAGAACAGCGACGATCGACCATCTTCTCAGCCTGTTCTACGTTGCCGACGACTCCGTAAACGCAAGAACGACGAGCCTGCACGAGGCTCTGCCGGTCCAAGGGGGAGAAAATACATAAAGCAGTCAGGAAATCAGTCAGTCAGTCAGAAGTGCCGCCAAAATGTGAGCTTGTTCTAAAGAAAGGCCCTCCCTTGTACAGGCTGCCAATCACACATGGGTCACGAGGCTATTTGCACAGACTGAATAGAGTTCCTATTGACACGGCTTATGTCTGCAGCATGCTACCCTCAGCAAAGCTTTCAAGAACATATCAAGTTACACAGTTCCTCTCTCTCGCTCTCTCCATCTACATTTAGGGACAGCCATAAAATACAAGCTTTCCCAGAATACATTTTGAAGCTCTGCTGAGATAAATCTCCACAAGTGACCTATGTTTATACAAAGGCACAGCAATGCATTATACAGATCAGGGCTGTTGTGTGCATGCTAGTGCAGCATGGCGTTAAAGAATTCTCAAAGCTAATTTGTAATTCTACAAGGGCGCCATACATGTACAACCGGAGTTTGTTTTAGCATTTAGCCAATTTTCACATAGGTTTATTTCATACCCCCCCAGATGTAGAACTTGAGAACGAGGGAAATGGTGCAGATCAAATGGTGCCTGAGCATTGCACAGCGGCACTATAGCTAGAAAAGTGGGCAAGGCTACAGTACTCTGAATACTGGGTGTGCCTGAAAACCTAACTCCAGAAAACATGAGGATTAACCGCTCATTTAGGTGACATGGAAAAGTAGATTTATTTATCAACCATTCTCTGCTGCTAGTCCAGTCCCTGCAGCATCTTCTGCCCCATGTTCCAGCAGGCTACTGTGCTGACATTGAAGCATGGGGGAGCGCTGTCTGCCAGGGGAGCAGAGGATCAGGTAAGTAAAATGCTTTACTCTACCATAGACCTAAACAAGCAGTAATGCTCCTTTCACACTGAGGCGCTTTACAGACGCTATTTAGCTAAAAATAGTGTCTGTAAAGCACCTCAAAAATCCCCCTCAATCCACCCCAATGTGAAAGCCTTGAGTGCTTTCACACTGGGGCGGTGCGCTTTCGGGACGTTACAAAAAGTCCTGCAAGCAGCATCTTTGGGGCGGTGAGGGGAGTGGTGTATATACCGCTCCTCCACCGACCCTGCCATTGAAATGAATGGCAAGCACTTCCGAAGTGGCTGCACACCGCCTCGGTAGCGCAGAGCACCGGCACTTTTAATGTCTTGTGGGGGGGGGTAAAAGCACCACGCTCCCACCTGCATAGCGGAGCCATATCGCTGGTAAAACTCTGCTAATACTAGCGGAGTTTTACAGCGACCGCAGCTACCGCTGCAGTTTGAAAGTAGCCTTAAGCCTGCATTCACCTAGGGGCGACCCAACTTTGGCGCGACTTCGCTAATCGATTTCAACGCCACTTTCAGCACGACTTCAGCACGACTTCAAGGACTTCAGGCGACTTTACAACACGACTTTTGCCAGGCGACTTTGCCTTGACCAATCAGAGAAGGGAGGGAGGGGGCTGCCTAAAAATAAATTCTATTCTTTTAACTGTAAAGTGGCTTCCATGTAGATGGGGATCCGACTTGGAGGCGACTTCTATTGAATCCTATGGGCACAAGTCAGATAGAAGTCGCCTAGAAGTAGTACAGGAACCTTTTCAGAAGTCGCCTTGAAGTCAGAGCGACTTCAGTTGTGTATATTAAGACGGCTCCCATTCATTTCAATGGGATTTCAAATGTCAGGCGACTTGAAGCAACTCAAGTTGGATCGCAAGTCGCCCCTGTGTGAACGGGCACTTTAGGGATACTAAAATCTCTTTTTTTTTTTTTTCTTTAAAAACAAAACACATCATGCTTTCACTGACTGGTAGGATTTTTCCTATCTTAAGGTATACTTGTGTGTTCCCTGCTGTTGTGTCTGCAAACAAAGCATTATATGCTACTAGACTCGAGACTAATGCTGTGTACATATTCATATGGACAGCAATGATAAGCACGTGGTATACGTACTTAATATAGCATGCAGCATATGAACCTGTCCTACAGGACTGTATTAAAATCCATATTATGCTGTTTACTGAAGTTTGTTATTTCTTTATTTTGTTAATATCTCTATATAAATATTGGGTTATTATGCAGGATTTAAATAGCGACAACAGTTTTCTCAGCGCTTTACAGTATAAAGGGAGACAATGTGATTACAATACAGTTTATTACTGAAGAAATAGGAGGGCCATGCTCATAGGACTTACAATCTAAAAGGGAGAGGGGGGTGGTACAAAAGGTAATAGCTGTGGGGATGATGTGATGGAGTTAGTCAAAATACAGATTTTTTTATTTTAGGTGGATGAGGGGTAAGCGTCCCTGAATAACCGAGGTTTCAAAAATTGCCTAATGGCGGACAGAGTAGGAGCGAACTGGACATACTAGGGTAGGGAGTTCCAGAGGATGGGAGAGGTTTTGAAGCAGTCCTGAAGGCGAGCATGGGAGGAGGTAATGAGGGAGCTAGACAGCAAGAGATCTTGGGAAAAGCGCAGAGGGCGATTTGGGTGATATTTCCAGATGAGTTTGGTGATGTACCTGGGGGCAGTTTTGTGGATGGCTTTGTATGGGGTTAGTATTTTGAATTTTATATGTTGGGCTAGTGGAAGCCCGTGGAGATATTGGCAGAGAAGGGCAGTAGCTATGGAATGGTTAAAGCGGAGTTCTACCAAAAAGTGGAAGCTCCGCTTATCTGCCTCCTCCCTGTTTTTTGACAGGTATCCATCCCCACTTCCAAGAGATTTCGCAGCAATGTAGCTTTTTTGCTGGAGGGGGGGCACAGAACTCGGCTTTAAAGCCTCGTACACGCGTGCCGATTGTTGGCCAACCGAACGTCCAACTTTTGTCCAAATTGGCTGTTGGCGGTTGTGTCTAGCATACTGACGGTAGTCAAGTAATCGGCCAACAAAGCCGAACGTAGTGACGTGTTACGAGCGTATAACGAGGAAGTTCAGCTGAATGTGATTTGTGAATTAGGAACATAGGTTTACACAACCGAACACTTCCTGGATTCCGAGCATGCGTGTTTGCGCTTCCAACTTTTTGTTGGCCAACTTCTGTACACACGAGCCAACAATCGGCCAACACCTTGGCCAACAAAAGTTTTCTAGTCTTGTCAGCCAACTTCTGTTGGACGACAATTGGAAATCGACTGTCGAATCGTGCATACCAACACTCGGATTATCGGCCAACAGGCTGTTGGACGACTGTTGTTGGCCGATAATTGGACCGTGTGTACGGGCCCCAAGTGCTAGTTCACATCAGATGCAGTTCCGTGTTCTTTTATTCTGCACTACATGCATGCACAGTGTTTTCCGTGTATTCCAATGGCTCTAGTTCACATCAGTGCAGCCAGTTTCCGGTGCAGAAAAAAAGTAGAGCATGCTTAATTTTTTCTTCAAAGAACTGTACTGGAACATAGCATATTGTATCAAAAACGCACTGGAACTGCGTGTGGTGTGAACTGTAAGCAAAGACGGATCCGGAACATATCTGGAGTGCATTTTTGTGGTGTGAACTGGCCCTAAGTAAGGTGTATAAGTCTATTATCATGGTAATAGAATAAGGACAACTAATGAAGTTACTTTAAGCATATTGTCACATCATCACCCAAAGTGTTTACTGCTACTCTCCATCACTGCCTCCCTGCTTTGGCAGAGCCCTTGTTATGCTGCTCAAATGGAGCAGGGGGCTTCCAAGTATGAGAGAGCATGTGACCTGCCCCATGTAACCGTACTCTGGCCTGAACACCCAATCACCAGCTCTGAACATTGTCATCCACCTGAGTAAGCTTTAACACCATACGACATCTGAGCTCACCCAGAGTGGCCTTCGGCTGTGGGAAGGCAGCAAAGGAGCTTGGATAGGCAAATATACCTTCCTGGGAAAGGGAGCGGGCTATCAGCAAACACTGGACTTGTGCCCTGAAAGTCTAAAGTGACAATGTTGTCTTAAAGTAGATCTAAATCACTAAAATGTCATCTAAGCTTTAATATAGTAATATAATTTCAAAAGTTTTTTCAATCTTTTATATATACACATCTTTTATTTAAAGTATACAATATGCAATGATCCTGCCATGAAGATCATTGTTCAGACACTTCCTGTTAAGGGATGACAGCTGTCTCCCAATTGTGCTTATAAATGGTTCCCCCGTCACAAAAGCCCCTAGTAAAGTCCACTGTACTGACACACATTGCTTGGTCCAGTGTTGTCACTACCAGAAAGTCAGTCCACAGCAATGATGTGGAGGTTTCCCTTCCAGCAATACAAATATTAAATTGCCCCTGTACCTTTAGATCAATGCTAAGTTTTTTGGTTTTAGCTGCTACCATGCCACCCTCTGAATAAACACTGCAACCAGTAAAGGCTAGAAAGTTTGTGCTCCTCATCATGCATGTGTTTTCTACCTTTATCTGTGTTTTTCAGCTAACAGTATATGGGCTCTTGTACACTATTTGGAAGAGGGATTGGCGGGGGGGGGGGGGGGAAT
>BLSH010418435.1:859656-869959 GCA_018402905.1 Glandirana rugosa | reverse complement strand
GGGGGGAAATCAAAGGCCCCCTCATATATAAATGGCATATAGAAACCCCTATTTCATATAAACCAAGGTGACACGGTATGGCACAGTGCATGACATCATTTCTCAGAACAAGCATTAACAGTCACTCCAGCCCCTAACCAAGAAGAAGTGTACTTTTGGATTCACATTAAAAAAAAAAAGTGTTAAATAAAAATAGCGGAATCTTAGTAGCAAAAAAATATCAAATAGCAATTGAAAAATAAAAAAAAAACATTTTACTCCTAATGCCATAAAAGTATCTTTTCCATATTGAGAAAAAGAGACCAACTGACCGAAAAAATTCCTTTTTATGTGACTCATTTCCTCCAAAACAGATGGAGAGCAGGTCTCCTGCACATCTCTATTAGGCTTGAATTAATAGGGTTGGGTTCCTCTGTAGGAGAGGAAAGTAAAGTAAAGGTGTCACCCACAGCAAACAATTCAATCCCAGCTAATAAGGTTTTCCCCTTGCTTGAAATAGAATAACAAATTAATTAAACCAAATAATAACCTTCAAAAGAGATACGATTGTAAATGTAATTCTTGACATTAAACTACATAAAAACAAACTGGGGCCTTATTCCTAACACGTCAGTTACATAGTAACAGTTAGTCCGGTTGATAAAAGATGCATAGATGCAGAGTCACCAGCACTCCAAAGAGATGCACTTCATGCGTTTATTGTGAAGATGTGTCAGATAAGCAATAAGGGTCCGACATTTCGTGGCCTTGCAGGGTCCCTTTCTCAAAGCTACATAGGCCCCCAAAAAATCAGTTTCTTATGATTTATGATGAATCATCTTCACAATAAACACATCTATTTGGAGTGCTGGTGACTTTGCATCTTGGTGTTAGGTTCCTGCACAGCAACATCCATGGCATTCACTTCGACTACCCATCATCACAAGGTCAAGTACTAAGAGGAGTGAAGCTTCTATTTGGACTTTAGGGGTGAAAAAAAGACACAAGTCCTAATTTAACCAAAAGAAAAAAAAAAAGAATAGAATAAACTAATAGAAAACCTTTATATACAGAGCCCTACACCCACCCATGATCCAGACGACGGCAAAAAAAATGCCGGTCAAATTTTCTGCAGCAGGAAAAAAAATCCTTCCTGATCCCCTGAAAGCAATTAGTAGTGGCATCTGTGCCCATTCTGTCTCAGTCTACATTGTGACAGCAGACTGTGGCAGACTGGTGATGACTATAGTTGGCCTAATGTAAACAATCTTGTATCAATTTACATTAGGCTACCTCCAATCCATCTCATTTAGGGCTAGAAAAAGTATTTTCTCTTTTGTTTTCCAGACCTGGATGGACTTGGAGGTAGGCGGGTGTAAATGGACACAAGTCAGTTTACACCTGGCTGTCCAAAGAGCCATCATAGCTCTATGGGCTGCATAGATCCGCTAGGTGGACTGGATGGGAAAACCTTTGTAAAAGGGGCCTAAGGCAACACACACCAGGAACCAAGACCCCATGCAGGAATACTTTTCTTTCTTTGAAGGAGATTTCAGGTTTTTCTTCACTTTATATTTTACATTTAAGAAAACTTTGAGCTTAGCTTTAAATAAATTGACAGAAATTCTCATGGGTTACAGTCTCTACTGCCTTCTGAAAAGCAATCCATCAAGGATGGAGAAGTAGCTACTAGACAGGCAGTCATTAGTTTATCCTGCCTGGCTGACTCCTTCTCAATGTGTTTTGGTTTTTATTTTAACTTTTTTTTTTTTTTTTTAATCTAAGTTGGTTTCGTATTAAAATTCTGCACCTGCAAGCCAAGCATTTGGTGTGGTTAATGGTGAAGTCCTGTTGATCTCAGTGGGCGAGTTTGATATGCAGTGCTGCCTCTCAGAATCGACAAGAGTTAATATTGCTACAACCGTGAAGCAAAGCATCACTGCTGCAGCATGTGTACCACCCCATCTGGCTGGGTGGATATAGGGAGTCGGGCAGTAAAAACGCAGATCGACCTATTTATAGTGTACCTCCTCTTTGCCACATGTGTGGACATTAGTTTCCTTTATTTTTTTTTGTGCAACATAATGCAAAAGGCTTGTTCAGGTTCACTGTTTTCTAGGAATTTGTACTCCAAGTTGAAGAGCCCAGCATTTTTCAAATATTCTATTAAACTTTACCATAATTTTCAAGTTAGGACATTTGTGGAAAACAGTCCGTCTGCCATGGTTTTATTAGAGTTCTTCTTTAAACTTTGAGTAGCGCCCTCTAGGCTAGGTAGGTGTTTAGTGTCGATATTTGCTAGGTGAGGCAAAATTTAGTCAGGCCTGACTTAAAGCGGAGTTTCACCCTGTTAAAAGTCAGCAGCTACCAAAAGGGTAGCTGCTGACTTTTAACAATCGGCCACTCACCTGTCCCTCGTTCCAGCGATGCGGCCGCCCGAGGGCTCGCTTTGCTCCCCCTCCCCTCGGTGGCGCTGGCATCACAAGTGTGGGCACCCGGTTTTGGCTTCAAAGCCGGGCGCTCACTGCACATGAGCGAGTCGCGCTGCGGCTTGTGAATGGCTCGGCTTATCTTCTAGGACCTGTGATGTGTCCCAGAAGATCGCCGAGGGGGGGGGGGGGGTGAATTTCCTTCCAGCTCCTTGGCATCAGGAGAGGAAGTGGACCGTGGACCCTGTGAAAACAGGGTCCACGGTCGCCCCCTCCCCCCAAAAAAATGACATGCCAATTGTTGCATGTCGGAGGGTCACCTCCTCTTAAAGCGGAAGTTCCACTTTTGGGTGGAACTCTGCTTTAAGTGGAGACCTGATTGTTTTGATTTTGGGCTGGCAGAGGCTCAGGTAGGACTGGGTGATTTACAGATGGTGTTATCAGAACCTCGCACTTTTTTCCAGAGGCCTCTGGTGTTTTCTGGCTGAAATCTGACCTGATAATGGTGAATGGAGATGCACCGGACCCCTGCTGTGAGCCGCATGCGGAAATAGTGAGAACCCAGCCTTAAAGAATGCCATCTACTTTGCTAAAGAAGCATGCATCATAAACATAAATACCCATTTTTTTTAAACTAATACTTTTTATAACTTTGTTTTTCTCTTCTATATTTTGTTGCATTCCAGTACTGTCGATTAGCTGCAGCCTCTTTGCCACCACTTCCTGTCTACAGGAATTCACTCCAGTAATGGCTGCATAACGATTTTCAGGGCAGGTTTCTTGATGATAAAATTAGAACATGCCTCAGTAATCCATGAGGAAACTAACACTTGCAGTCTCAGTCAAAAAGGTGACAAAGTACAATTGGGCATCTGGCATGGAACATTTTCACACTGCAAAAATGGGAAGTGAAAATATACTATGCTCTACATTTACAAAACCTGCCACTTTGCTCATTCTGTTGATTAGTCAGACCTTTCATATTGCTGCCTTTGCTGCTCTCCACTGCTGCTCCATTAACCGGGCAGAGTCCTTAGGGCCCATTCACACCATACACAAGACAGCCCAATGCATAGACAAGGCAATTAACCCATTGATTCAATTCACACCTCTCTGCTGCAGCGGTGTGTGCTGAAAAAATAGAACATGCTCCACTTTTCTCAGCGCAGCATGTTGCAACGCATTGCACTTCATTGCAATGGGCTGTGGTACATAAAGATGAATAAAATGTAATTTTAAGGAAGTTGAAAAAAGTAAACAAGGTGATACATCGTTACGCATTGACACCGCTCCCTGCACAGAACACACCAGCGGTCATATTAGAGCACAGCTACTGGCGTGAACGAGCCCTTAAGAACCTGGTACTGGACAGTCTTCTTCTCCCCCTCCCCCCATGATGCAATACAACAACCAATGATCAGGTCTGGGTTCTGTTAAGTGAGGGAGGGGGTCAAGGTCATTAGCTCTGTGTATGGTCTACACAGAGCTTACACAAGACTTTCTGCTCTGAGCTCCAGCATATAAACAGAGCAGTGGGGAAGCACAGGGAAATATTGGCAGGGAAAGGAAAACCGTGTGGATTAAAAAGAGAGCCTGTCACCGACTATTCAGGAAATCCCTGTAAGGTCCCATGCACACTGGGCATTTAGCCCTGGTGCATGAGACTGCAGGGTTTAGGTGCAGGTAGAAGAAGGCACAGGTGCACCATCCAGCCCTGTTTCCCGCCACCTGTAGAATTCTACAAGAGGCTGGCAGCTGCTGCGGTTGGACGTTTCATTTAGCATAGGGTGACCAGATGTCCCCTGACTGAGGATGCTGTCCCCGGACAGAGGACGCTGTCCCCGGACTTGTCCCCAGATTGGATTTGAACATGGGACCGGGCAATTTCAAAGACAGTCAGTGCAGAATTAAATAATGGAAAAAACACACCCCCCTAAGTTAGTAGGAGCGGGGGGGTGTTTTTTCCATGATCTATGCCTCTTTATGATGATCATGTGCCGGTCGGAGTGGACAGACTATTTCTTCATTCCTATTCCGCTCCCATTCGCAGGTTCATCTGCCATGGCTCAAGTCCCACCAGCCGCCTGCCTCCCTCCTCGCCTTCCCCGGAGGAGAGATCTTCCTTGCTCAATTCCGCTCCCCACTCATTAGTAGCCAGGGCCTGGAGAGTGAGACTTGAGAGGCTGTGAGGTGGTGACAGCAGCCACAGGCAGAGAGGCAGCTGAGCTCGGCTGACAGCGTCCAGCAGCAGGAACAGAGGGGATGCAGATCCGATCGTGGGGCTGCCAGTGTTTTCAAGGCAACACAGGTGTGCTTTGGCGTGTCTGTGAATAGACTACATTGCACTGTCTGTCTCTCTGGCATAATGGATGGTATCATAACTCACAGGCAGCAGGCACTCTATCATGGCTCTGGCACACTGTGTCACATAACAAAATCAGCACCCAGCAGCCATGTTATGTGACACAGTGTGAGAGCAAGCCAGAGCCATGATAAGTGCCTGCTGCCTATGTGTCATCATAATGCCAATGATCTTAATCAATTGCCGACCACCCCAAAGCAGATTTACTCGTACAGGTCTGTCGCGCTGTGCAGGATCATGTATATATACGCGATCCTGCATTTCTGGGTACCAGAGCCGATCAATCTGTACACAAGCAGAACGGCAGGGTAGATTGCCGTTCTGTCAGTATGGAAGACATTGATCCTGTGTTCCTGCAAAGCAGGGACCTATGCCTTCCCTTAGTAAAAACACCTCCCCCATAGTGAGAAAATATTAATTAGGATCACATTTAACCCTTTGATTGCGCTAGATGTTTAACCCCTTCCTAGCCAGTGTCATTATTACAGTGACAGTGTATATTTTTAGCACTGATCACTGTATTCGTGTCACTGGTTAAAATAAAGTGTCAAAAGTGTCACTTGGTGTCCATTTTGTCCACCGCAAGATCGCAGTCCCACTATAAGTCGCTGATTGCCGCCATTACTAGTAAAAAAAATATGTCCCTGGATTTCATTTTAAAAATCTGGTAAGCTTAATTTAGCAATACTAACATTTAGGGCAGTTTATACCCAGGAATCAATGCCTGGAACACCATCAGTCAGCATTCCCAGCATTTGTACTGGGGCGCACACTGCCATTCATGGTAGTAGCACTTGGGGCACCATCCAGCTCTAGCAGTTGCCACCTTCTAGTTTTACAGGCTGTGGCAGTGCCGGAGGATGGTGCATCTGTGCCTTCCACCTGCACCTGAACGCCAGAGTCTTATACACCAGGACATTTAGTATCAGATAGGATCATTTTCTATTTTGGGTAAGAAATGAGTTGGCATCCAAAATAAATGCACCAGTTTGTCATGCCTAAAAAGAACGTATCGCATAGTGTTAAACTGACCAGTGAAGTGCATTACATAGCAATACATTCCCAGACGTGAAAGGCACATTGACATGCTTGTGTGAGATTTTTGAGCAGAGTTACGGTATTATGTAAGTTCTGGATTCCGTCAGCCCGAAGAGTCATTTTCCTTCCTAAAACAAAAACAATGCGTCCTTCTTACACACATTACATCACTGATCAAAATGACAAACTTGACAGCAAACAGAGAAATTCTCTATTATAGAGGATCCACACTGCTTTGACAAAGGAAAATCATTGTCATGGAAACCTTTGCAAGCACTACATATATAAAGTGCTGATATGTTTAACCCTTTTGGGGCCAAAAATGTCAGTTGTGATAACATGGCCAGTCTAAAATAGTGCTATCATCTACACACCAGAGTGCATTTAATTAGTCAATGAAATACTGCCAATTTGGCAATACACGGAAAGCAGTGGGCAGAATCCTTTAACGTCTTTGAGGTCTCCCCACTGAAGACTGCCACCATGTAGTCTCTACACACTCTTACTGCGTTCTTCTTAAAGCAAAACTGTAATGGTTTTGGATCAGTTCTATTTTAATTTATCCTTTTACAAGTTTTTGGTTCAATAAGTGTTTATTGAAGTTTTACGGGAGTACAACAAGTACCCTAAGTACAAAAAGGAAACACATGTTACAACAAAAGCTAGACGGCCATAACACAAATACCTGAGTGCCAGCTAGGGCTCGCCAGGCTCACCTAGCCGCCAATCCCATCTCTAGTCAGAAACAATAAACAATAACTAGAGCCCCTTTACTTGGAAAAGAGCAGGGTTCATGGTATGATAATAGGGGGCCATTGGAAAGGTCACATAGGAAGGGAGGACCAATGTTCAACACGCAAACAATGTTGTGGACACACACTATTGCATATCTACCCAAACAAAACAAGGGGATAAAAAAAGAAAAGAAAAAAGGGGGGTGGAATAGATGCCACAACGTGCCTGGTGCAACGTTTATGAGAATAATACAAGTACAATTACAATGAATGTAAAGGCTCGTACACACGGGACGACGATCGTGCGCACGACCGTGTTGAATCGTACGTTGACGGTCGTATGTAGCCTACTGACATGCACACGACGGTCGTACATACAACTTGCGGCCGGCCGAACGTGATGACGCGAACGAGCGTATAATGAGGAAGTAGCGTCACCTTTTGGGCTCCTTCATCTAATTTCATGTTAGTTGAAGTGGACTTGGCGCATGCGTGTTTAGCACAATACAACTTTGTTGAACACAGCTGCTCTACACACGACTCAACGGTCGTATGCGAGCTTGTTGACACGACCAAGTTTTCTAGTCTGCACATACAACTCCCACGAACGACCGTCATATGTTCAACTGTTGAAAGCACGGCCACAGACGATCGATTCTGCATACAACGGTCATGAGTACGACGTGTTGAACACGATCGTCGTCCCGTGTGTACGAGGCTTAAAATGTGAGGATAAGTTTTGGATAGGCTGACACTTTTCAGCTGAAGCTGCTAGAGTCACAATAACCGATTAAGCCCCTGTTAAGCTTGATGCGTGATGTTGCTAATATTTTCTCTAAGGCTGGCGGTACACCTACAGTGTTCTTTCATTTAGGCCTGGTTCACACTAGTGCAAGGCGTTTTTGCAGCAATTTAAGGTGTGATTATGTATTGCAACTTGTGAGCAATTTTGATGCAATTTTACTTATGTGCGATTTTGATGTGATTACATCCATAGTAGTTAGGTGCTAATGCTGCTGCTTTACCTGGATGAAGAGTTGAAGGTTAAAAAACATGAACTTGCTTTCCAAAACACATGTACATGCAATAACTGTGCGATTCCATTGAACTCTGGCCAATTGGCCAAATTCCCACTGGAATCGCACCGAACAAGAACCCTTTCCAAAATTGTTCCATGCTGAGTCGCATCAATGTGAATGGGCACCGTTAAAAAAAATTTGATTGCCCATTTTCACGCGATTCTGTGCAACTTAAAACATCAGAAATCGCACTGACTAATTAATCTCCTCAGACCTACCTACCTCATGTATTGTCTCCCTTAACTTATCTACCTCAGGCGTTGTCTCCTAAAATGTACCTACCTCAAGCACTGTCTCCTCAGACCTCCCTACCTCAATCACTGTCCCCTTAAAAAAGCCAAAGCTCGTTTGGTTGTACTTCTGTGGATCACAGGAGTGCAGTTGGTTCTGTACTCCTGTGATCCCTTTTCAGCCGACAGCAGGCTGAAGCTCTCTGTCGGCTGACCTCACAGAGCCAGTCCAGGCTGGGGAAAGATTGCGCACATATGGACGGGATCCACCCAGGAGCCCGGACTGGCACCTGGCTCAGCCTCTCAGTTGCTCAGCTAGGAGACTGAGCCAGCACTCCAGTGAGTAGCAGAGCAGACAACGGTGACTGACAGTCCTCGCTCTCTGCTCAGAACAGCAGGGAGAACTGAGCGTTCAGCAGTGTTTGTTCACTCAGTTCTCAGCCTTCGAGCCAGCAAGGGTCCTAGGTAAGTAGGATTTAAGAAAAAAAAATCCCAAACTTCTCTTTTAAACCTACCTACCTCCATCACTATCTCCTTAGACCTGCCTACCTCAACCACTATTTGCTTAAGCTTACCTACCTCAGGTACTATCTCCTTAAACCTACCTTTCTTGAGCATTGCCCTCTCGGACCCACCTACCTCAGCCACCATCTCCTTAGACCTACCTACTTCAGGCACAGTCCCTTTAGGCCACAACCTTGTAGACTTACAACCCTAATAACCTCCGGATTCCTTGGAAAAGATGGGGAGCTACTTATTTTCGGAGGCATCCACATACCCATTTTTGCTAGGAGGGCTAGCAACAGGTCAATTACTGACATGTGTGTCCAGAGGTTCCATGTCTGGGTAAATCCAAATTCCAGGTAAAACTTTTTCAAAGTTCAATAGAGAAAAGGATGGTTAGAACTTCTGTCAACTTTGGGTAATAAAACATATTCTAGTAGTGTGCTATTCTTTAGGGAGATGATTTTGTGCCCAGACGATAGGTGTCAGTCAGGGGTGAGGGCAAATCTCCTCAATGAAGACACAGACAACATTCAAGTCCTAAATTACAAGAAATTGCCAGCACACCGCCCATGTAGGGGAAGAACTAGCCAGGACACCGCCCATGTACGGGAAGAACTAGCCAGCACACCGCCCATGTACCTCAACAAATCGCCAGCACACCTCCCATGTAACAAACATTTCATTAGGTCAAAATGATCACAAAAAAGGTAAGAAATGTGACCATTTATTCATTTTGACCACAGTACATTTTTGAAGGACAAGGACAGTGCTCTGGATAATTTTCGTAATCTATAACATGATGTTACCGTAAGCCGAGCACGCCATTATTGTGTGTATGGATTGGACTGGATGGAAGGAAAAGCCTCAACAAGGACACAGATATCAAATAATACCTACCCAAGTTTCTAAGCATTCTTTGCCCTATTTAAAAAGAAAAAAAGGGGAATAAGAAAGAAGGCTAAGACCCCTTTCACACCAAGGCGTTTTTCAGGCATTTTTGCACTAAAATTAGCACATAAAAAACGCATCAAAAACACTCCCCATGCATTTCAATGGATGCTTTCACACCGAGGCGTCGCGCTTGCTAGGCGTTGCTAAAAGTCCTGCAAGCAGCATCTTTTCAGCTTGTTTTCTGCTCTCAAAATAACGCCTCAAAAACACCCATGTCCATTGAAAATAATGGTTAAGCGCTTGAAAAACACTTGAAAAGCGCATGAAATGTGCACTGAGGCTGTGGGAAAGGTCACATGATCGAAACGCAAATGCTTAAAAAGCGATTGAAAAACGCTTCAAAAACGTGGCAAAAACACACACTAAAATCATGGCGTTTTACAGGCTTTTACAGGCTTTTTTTCCAACGCCTTGGTGTGAAAGGAGCCTTACTGTGGTTGGATGCTTAATCCAGGTAAGGCGGGGGCGTGGCCAGGCGCATGGAGAGATAGGACGTCTCCTCTCTGAGCTCCCGGCGCACCGGACGACAATCGACCCTAAGAGAACACATACCACCGCCCCTGCAAGGTAATGGGGAGGAGAGGAGGGGGAGAGTGCCATAAGACCCCCGGAACACATAAAGAGGGTGAGATAGGGCGCTTTTTCGCCCGCTCTGGCCAGAAACAGCACGAGCCCTCCGCAGCCAAGATGGCGCCGACACGCTCCTCGGCTGAACGAGCGGCCTCACAGCACCAGCCCTCGCAGCACAACACTCCCCATACAAGGAGCAGACAGCGCACCCGATCTCCACATGACTCAGACCGGGGATCCCACCACTCGGACTGTCACTCCCCTGAATCGCAACGCTCCTACACTAGCTGGGACATGGAGGCCTACATAAAAGCCCTACCCACTAGACATGACTTTGAGGCCTACGTTAAACGCCTGGAGCACTCCTACAAGCAAGAAATCTCTGAATTGCGCAGAGACGTTACAGACAGGATAGAGGAAGTTG
>BLSH010418435.1:813028-849557 GCA_018402905.1 Glandirana rugosa | reverse complement strand
GAGGACATTCTCAATAATACCCTTTTCCCCAGAGGTGACTACGAAGTAGTGGTTAGGAACAAAGGTGTTGTTGGGTTGTAAAAGTTTTAGGTTAATAGTAACCCTGTCCTTAACTCCACTTTAGAAGACTTGTCTTTGTATCTGTCGTTTTGTTTGTAATGTCCCCACAATGGGGAGGGGATACGATAGGTTTTTCGAATTTTTATAAAAAAAACCGACTTCGATGTGGATGTCTGGGGTAGAACAAACATTGGACCCCTGGTGGCGATGTACACCTAGGACGGTCTTTGGGACACTCGAAGATTGAAAGACATCACAAGAGGGGTCAAAAAAGGGCGGGGTCTGGCGCCCCCCATACTAAAATTTCACCAGCCGCCACTGATAATAACATTGGGATTTCGGTTCAGCAAACACTACAGAAAGTTAGAAGCTCACAGGGTTTCTGGCAGGATCCACATGTAGCGGTGGTCCCCAGGTTACAAACAAGATGGGGTCTGTAGGTGTAGCTTCAGCCAAAAAAAATATTTTTAAGCTTTTTGGATAGCATAGGGGAGGGGTAACACCCCTGTAATGTTTGTTTTGCTGTCTATGTTTCTGTTCAGAAGATTTCACCTCAATTCCTGTCCCAATGATAATTGGATTTTGAAAATGTTGGGTTGTTGTGGAAACAAGGATTGGTGATGAAGCATCAGTGGAGACCCCTTTTCCCATAATAACTCTTACAGGAGTGAATTTCCCTTCCTAGGGGGAGATTTCCTCTCACTTCCTGTTGTCTCCCTCCGTTTGTAAGTAGGAGTCGTTTGTAAGTCGGATGTTTGTAACTAGGGGACCACCTGTACACAACCAATTTTAACATTACATACTTTTTTTTAAACAGCTAGGGAAATGCGGAGTAGTTTAAATGTTGATGAAGTGTGTGCACTTATTACTGCATAATATAGTTTGGCATGTATGAACTAGAACAAAAAGCCGAGGTCCCATGATGCCGCTGGAGCCTTAGACTGCTCTTTAAGCCGTAATGTCGATTAGCAAAATGCAGTGGAGAAGGGAGGTGCAGTACAAGACTGCATACCAGCTGTGCTCAGGCTGCAAGAAAACAGTTATTTTGGTTGTATTGGTGGTTGTTTGTTTTTTTTTGTTTTTTAATATAGTAACAACTGTTTAGATTTGGATCCCTTCAGGCATCCCTATGATTAGAATGTGACTCGATATAGAAGGTTACTATAGCTATACTAAGAGCTCTTGCCTCCCTGCTCCCATCTGTATGCAATTTCAGTATCTGTAATTGCAGTCTAATAGCTGGGCATGAATTTGCAAATTGGTTATTCATGTAGTCACACCCCAGCAAATACGGCACAAGCAGACACAACTAGGTACAACTCAGAACTGCTATAAAAAGAATCCAGAGCCAGCATACTCTAATGCACCGTACCCATTAAAAAGGACTTTGGAATATATTCGTCATTTTTAGGTAGGCATCTCAGTTCACCTACTGCAGCATGTTACCGAATTTTCCTACTCCATACAGTACTGGTCCACTTGAGTTTGGCACTCAATCAACAACCCTTCCTAATAACTGCTGTGATAAAAAGGGATGATTTACTAAAAGAGAACATTTTAAATAAAATGTGAGAAGATTCACTTCAATTATTCAATCATGTGAACAAAAATCCTCATTTTATTTTTTCATCTACATATGATTGGATAACTGAAGTCAATTTTCACACGTTTTATTGAACATTCTCACATCCTTTAGTAAATTAGCTCTAAAGTCCAGGCTACAAAGAGAAAAAGTAAGGTACAAGCCCTGCAAAATAAAATGACTTCCCCTACATACATACAGTACCTAAAAATTACTGTATACATAGAAACAAGGATTTTAAAGCCACACACAAAAAGTGTAAAAAAAACTACACCAGACAATAGGTTTTTCTTAAAAGGTGAACTCCAGCTAACATCTGGACATGTGCACTGTAAAAATAAATTTAGCCAATAGACAAGTGCCATGAGTAGGCTACAGCATTCTGAAATACTTTCATTCACCCTTTACAGCAGGGGTAGGCAACCTGCGGCCCTCCAGCTGTTGCAAAAGTCATGCCTCTGGGATTAATTGTACCCATTAGCCTTGCAATGCCTCATGGGAAATGTAGTTCTACAACAGCTGCAGGGCCGCAGGTTGCCTACCCTTGCTTTACAGTATAGTAAACACTGAATGCCCATGACTGGGACTCACAGTTCATGCTGGAGCACACAGATCATAGCAGGCTGCTTGCTTGGCACTTCGTCCAGTGGGAAAATGTCCAGTATTCTTTTCACAGGATGCTAGTTGTTTTGTGATTGGAGGAAAGTAGATTGTGACGTTCATCCACACCTCCTTCATTCACAGAACGGATTCTGTGAAACGAATGCAATAGGTTTTCTTAATGGACAAGGTGTTGAGTGTGAGTATTATACTCCAGATGAAAGTGTAACTTTTAGCACAGGAAGTTCCATGCTTACAATACTGTAGGAGTTAAATAAAAGTGTTACAGAACGCTGTAACCTATACACATGGGGCACACTTTAATAGTACTCAGTTATTAAAGTGCATTTCTGATGTTGTTAGCTGGAGTTCAGCTTTAAAAGAGAAACATATTGTTGTCTGGGGTTCAGCTTTAAAGCATTTTTGTTGCATTTTTAGAAGAGAAAAACAAGCAATTACAGATTTGAATCTTAGTCCATAGGCACCAATAAAAAAATATGAGTTCTTTCAGTGGTTATTTGTTCAACCAAGTGATAGATGTCTTTAACAATGCAGTTCAATTTCACCACAGTGCACTTCCACCTTAAGAAAAAGCTGCTTACCAGAAGGCAAGCTAAAACGAGCTTGCGGCTTTTTACCCAGCCAAGGCCTTTGGTATGGAATTATGAATCCCAGGCAATGTTGCAGAAAGTCTTGTCACACTCCATCACATCACTCGATAACTCCCATGGTCAGAACGTCCCATAAAAGAAAACCTCACCATAGTGTGATATTTTCTTAAGCTTTAATAGGTAAAAAGTATTGCACTTACACAAAATCACCGAATAGCAAGCAGTAAAACAAGTCGGCCGGCTCACATAAAAACACCCGTCCTTACGGGATTCCGAACAGCGAGGTGACGTCAGCACGTCCCACCTCCCGATGCATTTCATCATCTATGGGGACATCTATTACTTGGTTGAACAAATAACCACTGAAAGAACTCAGATTTTTTATTGGTGCCTATGGACAAAGATTAATTGTAATATATCATGTATTACATACAATTATGTTGATATACATGTTAAAATCAATTTTTCCATTTTAACTTTATTTGCACTGCAGCCCCTTTTTTTACCATGTGTGTGTCGTAAATTTGAGCTGCAGCCTTTTAGGGAGATTGGGTTGCATTAGCACGGTAAAATTTACATATGAGAATTTGATTTTAAAAATTGAAAAGGATTAAAAAAAAAAAAAAGCAATAATACTTACCTGAGCCACCACTGCCTATGCCACAGAACTCTGCTGGGTTGGAGAGAGAAGGTTGTATTTGGTACACTACTCCTGGTTTTGTCATGCCTGCTCCCCCTTGGTGCTCATTGGTTCCTTTTACATACTAAAGCCTATTAAACAGAGGTTATTTTCCTTCAAATCTGCCTAAACTTAAAACATAAAAACAAAACTGAGGCACTCGCAAGGAGTTTGCTATACTATGTGATGTTAACACAGCGATCTCCCCACTGAGCTATTTTGTTCTGACAGAGGGGATTCCCAGCGCCAGAACACACCAATCAGCACTTGGCTGCGATCGCTGATTGGATGCTGGTCGGCAGCTGGTTTTCCGGCATGTGCGTTTTGACAGAAGCCAGATGTTAGGCCGGACTACTGTACACACTGGGCAAATGTTGGCTAGTTTCTGTTGAACCATCCGATACCGGCTGATATTCTGCTTGTGTATACAAGTCTTTATAGTAACATAGGAACCATCATTATAGACTCACAGCATACAGCAGGGGACAACAGCATCCAAACACTCTTGGAAGTGTCAGGCGCAGAAGATTTTTTTCCGGAGGACCTTCTAGACGCCTGACGCATTTCAAAGGGCGATCCCCTCTTGGCTCTGAGGAAGAGGGGATTGCCCCTCGAAACGCTTCAGACATCTAGAAGGTCCTCCAGTGTGCTGGATCCAGTCCTGGTGACCTGGTTGCTGTTTGTACATTGCGGACCTTGACATGTGGTTTCATATTCATTTGTTTGTATGTTTTCTTCCAAAAAATATACTTGGGTAATGCGCAAGGCTGGTGCAGCCTCTCTTTTCTTTTACAGTGTCTCTATTGAGTGTCCCCTGACCCTTGGAGGGCAGCATGGTCTGTGCACTATCTGGGAACCACGGCCACTTCTACTGCCATTGCACTACTGTTTGAACGCAGGAGATTTTTGTTTGACTGTCACCAATGATGGGGCACTATTCCTCCCACCGACATCAAGGATGGGGCACTATTCCTCCCACTGACACCAATGATAGGGCACTATTACTACCCCCGAATATCAATGATGGGGCATGGTTTACTCCCACTGTTGCCAGGACATTTTCTACTCCCACTAGCCACGAGCTGGCCCTCGTAATATATGAAGGACAGTGAACTGGCCCTTTGTTTAGAAAGTTTGGAGACTCCTGCAGTAGATAGTTTCCAAAGTACTAAGCAATGTTCTCTCTTCATTAAATGTGTACCTTAAGCTACAGAAAGATAAATAGTATGGAATAGGCAGCAGTAAAACAAAGATGGTTTAAAGGTAGAATGGGGCCTAGACAAGGCAGCAGCTTTGGCCCCCCAATCCCTCCAGCTGATATTGATAAGTATTGCAATAGGCACAGATGGGATAGTCTATACTAGCACGGCCATCCTTTCAGGCACCAACTGCCTACAAGTGCATCCTCCCTTTTAAAGTGACGGACAGGGGTGTAGCTCAGACAAAATGCTCTATCCCTCTGGTTCACAGCAGGGGCTGAAAAATGTATCTGGGCCCCCTGGACATTGACTTGCCTAGCATTCCTTGTGATTTGTCCAGCATTGCAGTAGAATGTTTGGTCTTGTGTTAAATAAATAAAAAAAGAAAATAATGGAGGTGTGGTTGCAAGAAACCAATCAAATGCATGCAATCTTCCTTTAATGTGTTTGCTCTCATATAATTGGCATACGATAGGATCCGTAAGACTACTTCCTGCAGCTTATGTGTCTGTGGTTAGCACATCAGACGGGTCTAACTAACCCTGCCAAGTGCTACAAGACACTTGATAGTGTGAGTAAGAGTGGGTGACTGCTTCACTCTAATTACAGGATTAAATGACAGGTTCAACATGTAGTGTAATTGTCTCTAGCCTGATATGTAATCGGATCCTTAACCTTTACTTAACTACAATTTACTGCTGCGCAAAGAACCAACTATAGGAAAACCCAGATCTTTATTGTCATGGCTTGCTTTGTATCTACCGCTAAAATATGGCCTTCCACAGCGTTATACATTTAATAAATATTCATTAATGTACAACTTTGTACATTCCATTATATATATATATATATAAATAAAAAACAAAAAACAAACAAACAATGGTTTGCTTTTAAATAGGAAATTATTAAAATTTACGACCATTTAGAACTTCTACCTATTTCCCTTGAAACAGAAGCACAGCTAGTATACAAATTGGCAATATACAATACTTACATAACTAACTAGGTAAAAAAAAAAAAAAACACAACTAATGCAAGTCCATCCTTTTACAAAACAGTTTTTTTCTGTCCAGAGAAAACCAAATCTTTATATTTACTGGACACTCTGCTGACATCAGCACCACGCTGCGCTGTACCCTGAGGACATGGGATGCAGGGCCCAGGACTGGCTCTTTCCTGGTGGCATGTACATTTTTAAGATGGCCATACACAAGTAGAACTTCATTTGATAAAATTTATTTTTTGGAAAATTCTATTTTTTTTAAACATGGGGTTTTGACCAGTGACAAAAAAAAAATTGAAGGAAAAGAATGGAATCATTTTTATTGAAAAAACACAATTCTAACTGAATGTGGTTTTCATTCGAGAAACATTGTACTTATTGTAATGCGCATGTGCATCCAAAATTCAAATCATTGGCATGATAATCAAACAAAATACTTCCTTGATGGTACTATTGAATGCTCTGAGAACATTTTTCTGAATTACTGTACAAAGATGTAGGCAGGTGTGAATACAGACTCTACTTGTTCTACCTCTTCCGGGTAATTTTGTACTGCCTTTAAGGCCTCATACACACGGACGTTTTTTGACGCCGGCGTTTTCTGGCGTTTTTTGCAGCTCTCCATGTTAGTCAATGGCCCCATAAAAACGTCAGCGTTTTTGAGCTGTAGATGGCGTTGGCGTTAGTGAGCTGAAACTAGAACCCACAGCCATCGCGTTCTGAGGCTGTAATGTTTTGGCATTTTGTGACGCCGACGCCACAATATGCCAACAAACGCCACCTATTATTATACCGGCGTTTTCCGGCGTTTTTTGACGCCGACGTTTTTAGGTTGAAAAATAGCAGAGGGATGATTTTTTTTTAAAAACGCCTATTGACGCCGACGCTCATTAATGCTCAAAAACGCCGATGCATAACGCCGAAAAACGCCGACTTTTTTTCCTTGACGTCGGGCCCGACGTTTTGTTTATTTTTTTAGAAACGTCCGTGTGTATGAGGCCTTACTGGTTAAATGCATATCCTGTAGTTTGCTTTCAGGTTGCCTGGAAATTAGGAAGGGGTTATTGTGTCGGCTCCTGTGTGTTCATGGTTCTGCCCCCTTGTGGCCGGGTATAAATACAAGGGGGGGCAACCTAGCTGGGCCTGAGAGGTCCCTGAAGGCCCGCTTCTAAATTAGAGTGCTGCCTTAACGATGATTTCATGTGACCGCAGCCTCAGCCCATGGGGGCATTAGCAGGGGATGTACTGTGCCTGTATTGGGGGTCTGGAGAGTTAACCAAACTTGCAAGGGGTGTGCTCGCTTCTAAGTCAGTGATGCCTTAAGGCCCCTTTCATACAAGTCATTCCCCATTATTTCCAATGAGTACCGTTCATATCTGTACGACTTCAAGTCGTGCCAACTTCAAAGTAGTCCCTGCATTACTTTGGCCCAACTTTGATGCAACTTGAGGTCAATAGACTTCAATGTTAAAACCTCAAAGTCGCATGCAAATCACACCTGAATAATAAAGATGCAATTTCTGTATGACTTTGTAATAGGTTTTCATTGTGCCAAAGTTGCAACAAAGTCAGACCAAAATCGTACTGATCCAAATCTGGTTAAAATCGCAGCAAAATCGCGTTGCACAAGCGTGATTTCACATGTTGTCAGCCTCTGCCTGTAGATGCAGGCACTAGCGAGCGCTGCTAGTGAGTCCTCAATCAGGCGTGTTAAGCCCCGCCCACAAACATTCATAAAAAATTCTACTTGTGTATGGCCATGTTTACTCTTTGCACCTCCTATGCAGCTCAGTATTTTTTTGAAGCAGGCCTAATGCTTGAATTTAGTTACACTTTAAATTTAGCAATAATAAAAAGAAAATGTTATATTTACTTTACTTAAAGAAGAAGCCTAAGGGCCCTTTCACGCCACATGTAGTGCAGTGCTTTTTGTTCTGCATCAAAAAAGCATGAAAAAGTACCAGTTCCAGAAACATGCTCCACTTTTTTCCTGCACAGAACTGTACAGGAACACCGTAAAACACTAAAAAGTGCACCAACAATGCACTAGACCCCAGTACAGTGAAAAAAGCATCTGGAATGCATAAAAAATGCTTCAAAAAAGGAGTTAAACACGCATGCAAAAACACATCCCGAGAAAATATGGAGGACGTTTTTGTGGCGTGAACGGGCACTTAGAACTCTGAAAGCTTTGGTCTATTAATTCTTTTTAGATAGCCACTAAAGGTATCACTATGACAGAACATTTTGTCTTTTATAACTTTAAAGTGGACCTTCTACCTTCTATGTTGAAAATCTATTAAAACATCCATTCACCTTTTATTTGCTGGGTAATCTTCAATAAACATACATGCATACCCAGCAAATCTCACATTATTCTGTTGTAATCTGCAGCTCAGTATCCCATGGGAATGCAGAAGGAGGCCGACATGTCATTCTCACTAGGGTGAGAATTGAGGCAGGGGGTGGGTGGAATGCAAAAACAGAAAAAAGTTATTTAAGCCAAATAATTAATAAAAATGCTGGCTTTTTATGTTGTGAAGGGGAGAGGATTAGAATGGGGCAGAACTTATTTTTTGCTGAAAGGTCCGCTCTAAAAAAAAGGGACACCAAACACTTATTCCCTATAAATAATCCATATATAAAGTAGAATTAGCATGCTAGCTCAAATTAACTGCTTCCACCACCCTTTTTAACTCCTTTACTACTTACCCTGTTAAAAGAAGATGCATAAACACTACCTACCTATTCTCGGGCTGTCCAGTCTAGTCACATGATCTCTCCAGTGGCCAGAGAGTGCAGGCAATGGATGGAATGCATGGGCGGTGACTTCACCAATAGACCTACTATGGGGCATCTGTTGTCAGTTGTTCCTCCTCTCGCTGGAAGCCAGCAACTGGGAGCCAATCACATAATTGCACTAGAGCACCCTGAGCATAGGTAAGTATAAGCATCTTCCTTACAGGGTACTTAGAATAGGAGTTAATAGGAAGTGTTTTAAGGTTAGTTATAACTAGCCTGGCCGTCCAATGACCCTGTAATCTATTTTTATAAACCTCTCATTTCCCCCTGTTTGGAATGAGCAGTTCATGTTAGTTGTACACACGCACACACACACTTGTCCATAATCCGTGGTACATCTCAGGAGCAAGAAATAGAGGGTGGCTAAGTCCCTATACAGTAGGACCCCAATGGATACAAGAAAAAACAGTCACTTCCAGCGCTAAAGGTCTTCTATAGTAAAAAGTGACCAGGACATCAATGTTTCAAGACTAGGCAGATGCTGCCCTCCTCGGATGGGGTAATCCAATAAAAGGAACCTATTGCTCTCAGCCTCCTCCAAATCACCAAATTGCTCTTTTGTCGCTTGTTGTGGTCTGACCCCCTCCTGTTAGAGGGTGTCTACGTTTTGGTCTCCATGGTCCTACTAGAGAAACAAGACAAAAGGAAGGTGTGCACACCTAGTGCATTACCAGAGACATTTAACAACTCTCAATGAGCCATACAGATACACTATGTAGTAAGGTGCGGACACAGCCAAGGGTGAATGCTGACCAGCTTTCACCCTTGGCTGTGTCCGCACCTTACTACATAGTGTATCCGTATGGCTCATTGAGAGTTGTTACTCTGTGAGTATCCACTTTTAAACCTTTTTAACGTTCATTAAATGTCTCTGGTGATGCACTAGGTGTGCACACCTTCCTTTTGTCTTGTTTCTCTAGTAGGACCATGGAGACCAAAACGTAGACACCCTCTAACAGGAGGGGGTCAGACCACAACAAGCGACAAAAGAGCAATTTGGTGATTTGGAGGAGGCTGAGAGCAATAGGTTCATTTCTGAGTTTAGAATACATACTTGAACAGAATTTTCTTTTTTTTTTAGTGTCACTTTAAGCCATAGAAAGTCGCAAGTGTGGGGCAAAAATTCAGAAGATATTCTGATCCAAGTGATTATTTTTGTGAACACATATGCACTGGAAGTTAACAGAATTCACCTACGTTAGAGATGAATGCCGTGACAACAAATTGACATCGGACAAATATTTACATTTTCCCCTTATTTTTCTGCGCTCTATACCTCCACCACATAATGGTAATAAACACCAATGCATAATGCAGCAACAGAGCAGAAAAAGGTCCCACAGCCGAGCAATTTTTTACAGGACGTCAGAAAGGTCCGAAATGTTTTATTATTGTATGTGCTCATCAGTTAGACCCAAAAAGACAGAATGAAGCGCTTACCTCTTTTGCCAAAAGCGTTGTAGGTTTTCTAAAATGACACTGCAGTTGTATTATATAGCTGTTCAAGACACATCATAGTGCTTAGTGGGACATATATATATATATACATACATATATACACACACACACACACACACACACACACACAACAATGACCTCCAAAAAGGTCAGAATAGTTCTTGGATTCACATAGGGTTCAAAGTTGAACGCCAGGCTGTGAACAGGCCACAAACTACAGAGAGATTAAGTATAATGCTGGAGGAAAGACACCATGCAGCAAATGGATTAAACAAAGTGACAAAGACGCTGTGTCAAAAGTCAAGTGTTGCAGTCGTCAAAAACCTGTCATGTATTGAAATGTTAGTGAATTCAGCTGGGATCCATCTAGGATATAGGACAATGAGATAATCACTCGGCACATTTCTTTTCTGGGACAGACACTGCTACTATGTACTTTATGGAGGAGCCCTGCGGTGACTAGGTCCAATGAAAGCAAAGGGAAAAAAAAAGTTTAAATATGTGTGAAAATCCAGCCTACACATAGAAGCTACATTAAAACCAAACTTGTGTACAGATAATTGAACCGTTGGTATACATTTATGTAAATTGTTTTATCTACTGAATTTTTTTTTTATTCCGTGCAGCGGCTTTTGAGATTCTGACACCCCAGCCATACCGTAAAGCCAGTAGGCTGACACTAATCTCTCATTAGTATTAAGGCAGTAGTGACAGCACCCCATTCACCCATGCCGATTGGACTGTGAAGGTGCAGAAGTACTGTGAAAATATCCTCTATTCTCACCTCCTGTAAACAGGTTTACCATGTTAGACTGACAGCAACATGCTTTCTTACAGAGGTTACTACAATTTTCTTTTTATATGTTCTATGTACAAAACACTCCTAGTACCAGCACTTTTAATGACAGCATGGAAAATGGACGAAGTAAATGTTTAAAAAAGTAAAAAAAAAAAAAAAAAAAAGTAAAAAGAAAGGCAATAAAATATTTCTGATCTCAGTTTTGTAGGTGTACTGCACTCACTCTGGTATACCAAAACAACCGCTTCAAAGAAACTACACAGAGCAGTGATGTGCGGCAACCAGATTTCACCCATCATAATTTTAGAGTAATAACAATGGAAAACAAAAACTGATTGGTAGCTTGGAATGTTGGTTTTAATATAGTTTAAGAAAGGTCATTTAAGCTTACATTAAGTACATTAAGAAATGCCATAAACTGCTGAATCCTGCATAAAATTCTATGTTAAATACTGCACATTGGCCATTTTAAGACTATTAAGTGTGGTAGAAAATAGGTGCTTCCCATCATTGGAAGCAATCATTCTAGCTCCCAAAGATTTTCCAATTGACCTGGCTAAACCTTCCCTAAACTATTTGTATGCCACTTCAGTTTTTCGAGTGAGTCCTTAGGGCAGTCCTAAGGCTCAAGAAGACTGGCAGAGGACTGACTCCCCATCCATTGTTCTTGAAAAGATATCTGCCAGTCTATAGCCTTGCCAGTTGGAAATCCTCATTTGCTCGTTGGAGTGCTATGGAACCTTAAAAAATAAAAGTTTAAAAAGTAAAAGTAAAGAAACTTTTTGCAGCAACTCATAAGAGCCAGAATGCAGTTTTCCATGTGCATTCCAAATTGTATGTCTGTTTTTTTTTAACCAACCTTGAACTTAGTTTAGCTCAAATTGTATGTTGACAGAATGGAAAGTTCCCAAGCCCGCCTTTCTATGCCGCTTCTCCCATGTACCACAGGCAGGAAGGGAAGGTGTAATTATGGTGAAAACTATGTATCAGATCTGATTGGCACGCTATCTTAGAACTAAAACATTTTGAAAGAATGTCACACATTTACACCACCAATGTTGTTACATCTAATAAAATGTCATTGTAACTAGGTATAGACTGAAGAAGGGATGAATTCTAGTGGGAACCTGTCCTCGGAGAAAGCTGAGAACAATGCAAACTTAAAACAGTCCAGAGGTACAGAGCACAGCTTTTTTTTGCACTTGAACAGACACAGGCGGTCCCGGGGTTACAAACAAGATAGGGACTGTAGGTTTGTTCATAAGTCAAATTTGTGTGTAAGCTGGAACAGGTACATTTTTTAAGTGTAGCTTCAGCCAAAAAAACTATTTTGAAGCTTTTTGGATAGCACAGAGAAGGGTTAACACCCCTGTAATGTTTGTTTTGCTGTCTATGTTTCTGTTCAGAAGATTTCACCTCACTTCCTGTCCCAATGATAATTGGATTTTGAAAATTTTGGGTTGTTGTGGAAACAAGCCTTGGTGATAAAGCATCAGTGGAGACACCTTTTCCCATAATAACTCTTACAGGAGTGAATTTCCCTTCCTAGGGGGAGATTTCCTCTCACTTCCTGTTGTCTCCCTCCGTTTGTAAGTAGGAGTTGTTTGTATGTCAGATGTTTGTAACTAGGGGACCGCCTGTATATAAAAACCCTTTCACCTGTATATTTACCAGACCAAAATGAAGCAAATACGAGAGATGTATTATTAGATTGTACATACAGTATCTCACCAAAGTGAGTTCACCTCTCACATTTTTGTAAATATTTTATTAGATCTTTTCATGTGACATCACTGAAGAAATGACACTTTGCTACAATGTAAAGTAGTGAGTGTACTGATTGTATAACAGTGTACATTTGCTGTCCCCTCAAAATAACTCAACACACAGCCATTAATGTCTAAACCGCTGGCAACAAAAGGGAGTACACCCCTAAAGGCCCGTACACACGGTACAATTATCAGCCGACAGCCTGTCGTCCGATAATCCGACCGTTAGTACGCACCATTCAACAGCCAAATTTTCGTCCAACAGAAGTTGTATGTGAAGACTAGAAGACTTTTGACTGCCGACAAGACGTTGGCCAATTTTCAGCTCATGTGTACAGAAGTTGGCCAAACAAGAGCTGGTAGTACAAACATGCATGCTCGGAATCCAGGAAGTGTTCAGTCGTGTAAACCTGTGTCCGTAATTCAAAATTCACATTCACCTGAACTTCCTCTTTATACGCTCTTAACACGTTACTACATTCGCATTTGTTGGACGATAACTTGACCCACGTCAGTACGCTAGACAAAATCACGGACAGCCAATTTTGAGAAAAGTTGAATGTGCGGTCGTACAACTATCGCATTGTGTGTACGAGGTTTAAGTGAAAATGTTCATTTTCCCTCCCCGGTGTCATGTGACTCAGTGTTACAAGGTCTCAGATGTGAATGGGGATTAGGTGTGTTAAATTTGGTATTATCACTCTCACTCTCTCATACTGGTCACTGGAAGTTTAACATGGCACCTCATGGCAAAGAACTCTGAGGAGCTGAAAAAAAAGAATCGTTGCTCTAAATAAAGATGACCTAGGCTATACGAAGATTGACAAGACCCTGAAACTGAGCTGCAGCACGGTGGCCAAGACCATACAGTGGTTTAACAGGACAGGTTCCACTCAGAATGGGCATCGCCATGGTCGACCAAAGAAGTTGAGTACGCATACTCAGCATCATATCCAGAGGTTGTCTTTGGGAAATAGAGGTATGAGTGCTGCCAGCATTGCTGCAGAGGTTGAAGGGGTGAAGGGTCAGCCTGTCAGTGCCCAGACCTTACACCGCACACTGCATCAAATTGGTCTGCATGGCTGTCATCCCAGAAGGAAGCCTCTTCTAAAAATGATGCACAAGAAAGCCCACAAACAGTTTGCTGAAGACAAGCAGACTAAGGACATGGATTATTAGAACCATGTCCTGTGGTCTGATGACACCAAGAAACGTATTTGGTTCAGATGGTGTCAAGCGTGTGTGGTGGCAACCAGGTGCGGAGTACAAAGACAAGTGTATCTTGCCTACAGTCAAGCATGGTGGTGGGAGTGTCATGGTCTGGGGCTGCATAAGTGCTGCAGGCACTGGGGAGATACACTTCATTGAGGGAACCATGAATGCCAACATGTACTGTGACATACTGAAGCAGAGCATGCTCCCTCCCCTTCGGAGACTGGGCCGCAGGGCAGTATTCCAACATAACGACCCCAAAGACACCTTCAAGACGACCACTGCCTTGCTAAAGAAGCTGAGGGTAAAGATGATGGACTGACCAAGCATGTCTCCAGACCTAAACCATATTGAGCATCTGTGGGGCATCCTCAAATGGAAGGTGGAAGAGCGCAAGGTCTCAAGCATCCACCAGCTTTGTGATGCCGACATGGAGGAGTGGAAGAGGACTCCAGTGACAACCTGTGAAGCTCTGGTGAACTCCATGGCCAAGAGGGTTAAGGCAGTGCTGAAAAATAATGGTGGCCACACAAAATATTGACACTTTGGGCCCAATTTGGACATTTTCACTTAGAGGTGTACTCACATTTGTTGCCAGTGGTTTAGACATTAATGGCTGTGTTGAGTTATTTTGAGGGGACATCAAATTTACACTGTTATACAAGCTCTACACTCACTACTTTACATTGTAGCAAAGTGTTATTTCTTCAGTGTTGTCCCATGAAAAGACATAATAAAATATTTACAAAAATGTGAGGGGTGTACTCACTTTTGTGAGATACTGTAGACTTTAGGGGTACACACGGTTCATTCAAACATGAAATTTCTGCAGGTATACTCAGCCATGTGACCCACCTTACCATCGGAGTAGGAACCCTGTTCTCCATTTCCCTATGGCTACTGTTTGTGAATGACCTTAGTGCTCAATGCCATGATCATCTCACCTCTGCAATATATTCTGCATCTCAGTACTGCCACCATACCCACATCGTTAATTGTGCTAGCTTTTACTTCTAGCGCTGCATAAAACAGTTTACGTTGCCTTACTCTATAGTGTTGTTCGCAAGTCCAGGTTACTGGAGAGAGTTCCTGCTTGCTGCCAACTTCCTTAAATGTTCCATGATTGTTTGGAACTTGTCCAGTTTCAGGGCGATTCCGACCATTACTCTAGGCAGTGAAGGAGTAATAAGCTCCATTATGATCACCTACAGCCATAGCTGACAACATACTGACCATAGGGCTCAGGAAGTAGACATTACATGGCAGCATTCTATGGTAAAGGTGACATATTAAATCCCAACAGCATGAAGGTGGGTAATGTCTGATGTCACCTATCAAGTCTAACTTTGCATTTCGAGAATCAAAAGCCCACTAACATTCTCAAAGTCAAACAATCTGGCTTATCTAATGTTTTCTATTCATGTATGGCCAGCTTTAAGGACCAGTCAAGAGGAGCACCTAAACGACTTGGCTCAAGACAGGAAGTGGTTGTGCGATGCTTAATGCTGCACAGCCCAATGTAACAGCAATAAGACAAATGAATATCAGGGAATACTTCAGAAAGAGTTTGCAAAACCAGCCATATTTGTATTTAATAAACTGAAGTCATGCTTTAAATCTCACCCTGCAGAAATGTGAGCAAATGGGTTCACTGGTTCCAAGCACAGCTCTGAAATTCTTAGAGAGGAACACTGAACAGCATTAAAGCAGATGGACAAGATCCTATGGGTCCACTTTTAATCTGACTGTACTAGACCTGTACCCTTATGGTCTTCCAGGTCTACAGTTGGAGCTCTGCCATTTTCTTCTGCAATGCACACACCTTGCTTTACTTACACTAGTGGTTAGAGGATAGTACATCCACGTGGGTTGAGCCATGGTTTCACTACACTTCAACTGCTCCCCCTTATGCTGCAAAGGCAGTGGTCAGGGGTACAGGGGGAACACCTTTGTGCTATATGCTGGGTGTTCAGTGCGCCCCTGTGCTTTTAAAGCATGGGTGGGCTACCTCCAGGCCCACCTGCCTTCTATCTTATAATGCATGTGCTTTCACTGTGGAGGCTCTCAAATAGAGTTAGGGCTGCAGATAATATTGGGGATGCCATGAAGTGGCTCTGCAGCTTACTCATGTATTTGCAAATGTGTGCAAATTAAACCCCTGTTTGTACCGCATACTGTTAGACAAGATAATTTGATTGCTTGCAGCTGGGTCGGTAAGTTGAGCTGGGAATCTTCTTTGGTTTTGTTTGGCATGTGTCTCCCTTCAATGTGCTCCTTGCTGCAAAGGCCAGTTATAGGTGGAAGCAGTGGCCATTTGTTTGTACTAGAAGTCAGGGGTATACACATGCCAAGGCCATGATGCTATGCAAAAGTTATCCCAGTTGTCCCATTCGTGACTCATTCTACTGAATGGAGGTGCCCCACAACCATGTGCAATGCATGTATGGGGTCCAAGGAGTTAAAGCAGGTGATGGGGAGCCAATACTACGCTCATTACTGCTTTTCAAATGCTCTCTGAAGAGCAATCTAAATGTAGATTCCTCTTCAGAGAGCACCTTTAGTGTCAATTAGCTTTAGGCTGGGTTCCCGCTGATACAGCCGCGGGTCACAGCAGGGTCTGGTGTGTCCCTGTTCACAGATTCAGGTGAGAATCAGGTCCTAATTTTTACCTGAATTCACACCTGAAACAGAGCCAAAGAGGCACAGGACCCTTTTCCTGTGCAGACCACGGCCACCCCGAAGCTGTGTGAACCGACACCACTGAGAGCCGGTCACACTCTCCTGTTATGCAAATTGGATACGGAGAAAAACCAACATCCAACTCGCATCATTGTGAACCCAGCCTTAAGAGAGTTTGCAACAGCACCAAGGAGATACACATTAAAGTAGTACTAAAGGCAAAATGAAGCCCTCTGTGTAACTTTTTGTACCTGTTGATCCTACCGTTATTTTTCTACTTTGCTGTTATTTTAACTACTTTTGACAGACCAAACTGTGCAGTAAAAGTGGCACTTAGAGAGTTAAAACAGAGTTCCACCCAAAAGTGGAACTTCCGATTAACGGATCCCCGCCTCTGGATATCTGTCTTTGACAGGTACCCTATCCCCATTTTGGGTAGACGAGGCCCAGGGCTGGGCCAGTAGAAAAGCGCAGCGGTGCCTCGGGCATGTGCAGTAGGGACCCGGATGTGAAGCTGTATTGCTTCACTGCCGGGTTCGTTACCGGCAATGGCGGTGGCAGCACCCGACAGCTGATGGAAACATCAGCTATGGTGCCATCATCTCTGGACTCTAGGACAGGTAAGTGTCCTTTTATTAAAAAAAGTCAGCAGCTACAGTATGTGTAGCTGCTGGCTTTTATTTTTTTGAGTTCTGGCTGGACCTCCGCTTTAAGACAAACCATTTCACCCCGACGGGCGGTTTACAGTGGTCAGTTTTAATCAATTTAGTTAAAACCTTTATCCCAAAAAAGAAAAAATGTTTCTGTAACTGCTTAAAAAGTGTTAGCTGGAGTTTAACTCCATCTAATGGGTGACATAGTGGTGTAGTGGTCAGCACTTTCGTCTGGCAGCAAAAGAGTCGCTGGTTTGAATCCCAACCACGACACTACCTGCCTGGATTTTGCATGTTCTCCCTGTGCCTGTGTGGGTTTCCCTCCAGGTACTCTGGTTTCCTCCCACACTACAAAGACATGCTGGTAGGTTAATTGGCTCCCGTCTAAATTGGCACTAGTATGTGTATGTATGTGAGTTAGGGACCTTAGACTGTAAGCTCCTTGAGGGTAGGGACTGGTGTGAATGTACAATGTATATGTAAAGCGCTGCGTAAATTGACGAAAAAAAGATGCAAAAATATTCAAAACATTACATCACCTCTGACGTTGAATTCGGTCATACGAAAATTTTCGCAATGTTAGTACGCGCTTCACATTCGACATGAGACAAGCATCCAACAAAAAACGGACGTTCTGTCGTCCGAAAATCGGATCGGGTATACGAGGCTTAAGGGTGGCTCTAATTCTCCTTCATAGGTAGCAGGGCCACCCTAAAGCCTCGTACACGTAATCCCATTTTTGGACGACAGAACATCCGTTTTTTTGTTGGATGTAGAAAGTAAAGAGCATACTAAAAATACGAACATTTTCGTATGACCGAACTCCACGTCAGAAGTGACGTAATGTTTTGAATATTTTTGCATCTTTTTTTAGATTCTGAGCATGCGTAGTCTCGGTCGTACTATTTTTTTGTACAAAAATCGTACTAAACAGAATGAAAATCAGATGTGGCGTTGTCGTACATCAAAAATTTACTAGTCTGCGCATCCAGCTTTTGCCTGAAGAAAAATCAAAAGCGGCTGTCGAAAGGAGCATACTAACAGTAAGAATTTCGGACAACACACCGAACAAAAATTCCCATTCGAAATTCGCAACCTGTGTACGGGCCTTTAGACAGGATGTCTGTTACAGGCTGGATTAACAAGTGAAAATAAAAAAAAGGGAAAAAAATAAAACAGAAAAGGAATGCAGCTACCACACCTAAGGATTGGTCAGCTGCAATATTTCCTTTTTTTGTTTATTTTTGGGTTTAATATTGCTTTAACCAGTGAGTTTTAGCACCAGTCAGATATACAGCAAAATGATTCAGCTTAAAAATAAAAAAGGAGGAGTACAAAGAAAATGACAAAAACCAAAGTGTATCATAAATAATATAATAGATAAAAAGGGAGAATTTTGAGTTTCCGTCCTTTTCTTTGACCAGAAGACCATGCAGCAGTATTTCTAGGTGGAGCCACACAAAAAAAGCAAAAAAAAAAAAAAAAAAAAAAACTTTCACGTCGAGACTCGGCGCCTGCAGACAGGGAGATGCATCTTCAGTCTGTGACAAGCCTGAATTCTGAATCCCACATAACAACATTTGGCCAAGTGCACAGCAGATTGCAGTGATTTCTCAATGTCTGTCACATCCCTGGGTCTGTATATGAATCACTTCCACAGCAGTAACCTTCAGTGTCTAAGTGATACGCTCACCTTGAGCCAGTCACGCCACATCGTGCCCTGATAATTTCATAGCTGATCTGCAAAAGCAATCAGCTGGGCTTCTGCTGCCGATGTGCCATTACTACCAAATATAAAGAATAAAAAAAAAAAAAAAACACTTTAAATCCAGCTCATAGAAAAGTATTTGGAAAAAAACCCAGTTCAAAAATCCCCCCAAGATTTATTAAAAATGTTTCCACATAAATAGTTTAACCAGACAGACTGGAAGGTTATATACATTGCTTCCACTTTATATATCGTACTTCGAAAGAGGTGTGGCTTTCCTATTAGATGGGCAAGCAAACAATTAATACCGTATAACTATTATCTACAGTTTAATGTAATTTGTGAAAAAAAAAACGCACCAGTGGGTGAACTAAATGGCACGAGATTGACTTTAGCATTCTATAATAAAAATAATTTGATTTAATTTAGGATCAAATTTAAGTCCTATCAAAGTGCTTATATGCCAAAGTGCCCATATTAGAAAACGTGTTTATAGATTGTACCAAAATCCGATATAGATCCAGAGTATCAGCGTGAAAAGGCTGTTCTATTAAAAAAAAAAAAAAAAAATAAGAATAAAATGTATTATACAGTATATTAAAAAAAAAAAGGGATTTCACAAACCTGAGAGGTATATTGATCTCTGCAATATGACAGTTGTGATGCAACAACATAGACAAGGCTGCAGAGTGATCATAAAGGGCAGCACACTCTTCGAATGATTCAGCAAGAAAGAGAAAGTTTTATACACAAATCGACGGAAAAAAATAAAAAAAAAGCATAAAAGAAATGACAGTCTATTAATATCAGTGCGATAGTCTGCAATGCGTTTTATATTTTATAATAGATACACCGAGATAGTAAATATCATAGAGTACACTGAGATAGTAAACTCTTCTACGCAATAGTCTATACCAGCCAGTTAAACTTTGTTCATGATTTTAGACTACTGAACCAGACCTATAATGTATATTCAGATATCGGCACCCCAACGGGTTTACTATAAAAGCAAGATAGAAGTGAACAATCAGAATGAAAGTTATCGGAAAGTCTTTAAATCAAATAAAAGACCTATCCATATGCAGCGTAGGTTCTTTGGCGGTCCGTTTAGTAGACAACTCCATACTTTTTTTTTTATTCTTATGAGATCGCCTTTAAACATCTAACAGACTGAGCCACATCAGCAAAGCATTACTGGCAATGTAATTAAGCACATATGTTAAGAGAAGACACTTTATGCTATTATCTGATTATTCTAAGACACTAGAATAACTTACTTAAAAAGACATCATTTTGGACTTTTCAAAAGCTCATACTGGAAGCAACTGTGATGAGAAGTGACATGACACCTCCACACCTGCAGAGGTCTGCACCAGCACAGCTCTGCAACACACAGCCCACTGATGGGCTCCAAGGGTTAATTCAATGCAAGCTTCACCTTATCCAGGATCCCATTCTTTGTTTCCAGGCAGAATACAGTGCAGATGTGAGAGCGCTCACACTGCGCATGCACGATCAAACTATGCATAAAATTGAAGGGGGGAAAAAAAAATTCTCTGAAAAGTAATCAGGGATGTGCTTTCTGCAGATCTAATGATATGCCCTTTAACGCTTTCTAGCACGGTGTCCCACCTTCAAGCTAGGACTGCATAGGAGCTTTTTCACCGCATGTGAGACATTTAACTCCTTGCTGACAGCTGCCTCATTTGAGTGCTAGGCACTGCACATGCTGAAACTCTTAGACCCCATACACACTATTAGATTTTCTGCAGATTTTTGTCTTCAGATTTACCAAAAGCATGTAGTGCAAGGGTCTGCTTGATTGCATACAATTTGAAACTCTTAAGGTTTGACCTCATATTATATGGTATTGGTAAATCTGAAGACAAAAATCTGCAGAAAATCAAATAACGTGTATGGGGTCTTAGCAAGGAGTTAAATCTCTAACAAGCAATTCAAATTGCACATGAACAACTTCTGTAACCATACACGTTACAATCTGATCATACAATCTTTGTACAATCAATGTTTTAGTGGCCAAGCAACACTTTGATTGTATTACTTAATCAAAACGATTGAACCAGAAGCCGATCAAATAGCCAAAACTTCCCTTCAGATTGAATTTGAGAGAACTTAGTTGATCAGCCAGGTTGGAAAATGATTGATTCTTTTGCATCAATTGGGCAGCATTGAGATACTATGGGTGACATATGAATTGAATGGGCTATCAACTATAGATCGATTATTCCTATTGAAAAAATAAATTATCTATCAAAGCGCATATGGCCACCATTTACCAAAGCTTTGTAATATGTAATATCTATCCGATCAATCTGTATCCATTCAGGCAGGCCCTTGCACTACATCGTTTTTGTAGATCTAAAGGAAATTGTACGGCTGGATTGTAACATGTGTGGTCGGGTTTACCACCTCATCCCTTTAAAACCGAACACATATTAACTACACAGGTTCTGTGGCTGATTAAGGTGGTAATTAAACTCACTTGGTGCCTTATCTGCATTAAATTAGTCTTGGAACCTGTGTAATTCATATGTGTTCGGGTTTAAAGGGATGAGGTGTGTGTTGTGAAACCAAGAAGTAGGTTTCAATGGATGACCCTGACAGATGCGAGTTAACATGATCATAATGTTACACACGATCGATGATCGATAGATAACGCACATGCATCTACAAACCTAGATTTGACTGCAGCATTATGTAGAAGCCATATGCTCTTTCCTTCCATAGACAGAAGTTAGGCGGACAAGATACAACATAAGCATCCGGATTAACAAAAGATCGCAATGCACTAAGGGGCGTATTTCTAAAGCAGTGAATGTGACTTTCACTAAAAATGCACTGCAGGTGAATCGCTCTGATTTTGCGTTTTAAACTATAGTGACCGATTCACTAGTGAACGCAGATTTATGCATATGCCCGGTTTTAGAACGCGTTAAACTCAAATTTATTTATTTAATTTTTTTTTCTGGTGGTGCATATGTTTCCAGAAACTAAAAAATAATAAAAAAACCTTATTGTACTACAAACCTGAATAAGCTCTACTAGAACAGGAACATAAACAAACAAAAAGAGTTTTTACCTCCCTTTTTACAGAAGTGAAATAAAAAAAAGGAGGGCAGGTCTGCCAAGCCCCTGGCAGCATACGGTATTTCCCGAAGTGCGCAGTGAAATATGAAGCTGGCTTTTTGGGTGGAAATGCAGACGGTTGGGTGAGAAGCACGCTGCACACTGAGAAAGCTCCAAGTACACATGCAAGACTCGGCTGTCTTCTACCCCGGGAGAGCACGTTGCAGGAAAATCAAAGCATCGCCCCCTGAAAGGTGGACCGACGCTGTCCCGGATGGGTTTGGCAGCTGGTACCGTGCTTGTCAAAAGAAAACCAGGACTGGCTTACCTTATGCTTATATGCTGACTGAGCAACCCCAGAAGACCCGATCCTCAGCTGCGGAATGCCATATGGAAAAAAGCAGAAGCAGCACTAAGCGAGACAGACAGAGTGCTGGGTGAGGCTTTAGCATGGGTGTATAATGAATGCCGCCATTTTAAAGCCTGGCTCTTGAAATCACTAGGCATAACGAAATTAAAGCACGCCCCACGTACATAACTTCATTGCTGGGACGTGCATCTGGGATGAAACTATGCAGCTGCGGGGTGCGAGATGTCAACTAGGAAGGCAGGAACCTCGTCCGAGGGAAGGGAACCGAACGCAAGCGGTGGCGTCGGTGAAACCGAGCGGGCAGAAGAATTTTTAATGCACGGCTTTGTACAGCTGTGCCGTGCGGCTGCTAGAAAAAGCACTTTGCTGCAGTGAAATGTGCACAGGCTCGTCAGAAGCTATTTCCTGTCTCCCTCTGCTGCGCCGACTTGGTACAGTCCACAAAACACAGCACCTAATGGCCTTTGGGAGCTGTGTCGTATTCTGTAGCTCTAGCTGGCTGCTGCCATAGCAACATTGCTAAAACCTACACGAGATCTGCACAATCCATCCACCAGTAGAAGAGGAAGGTGACTCGGAGCAATTAGTGGCAGCGTATTCGCTAGTTCATGTGAAAGTTGCAGGTTGCACGTGCTACGGAGAATGGCCCCCCTCCCCGATGGCAGACGCGTGCACATAATATACACATCCCCCAAGAAGAAAAAGAAGCAACAGTGCTCCATAATGAGGGCACAGGAAGAATAGACTCCGTCCTTATAATGACTCTGCAGTCCTGCTGTGTCACCTTGTCCTCGATTTACCCACAAAGCTGAGTAAACGGACTGGACAATGCCTGTGACCTTTAGTGGCACAAAGTCTCCAATGTCCAACAAGCCGAGAACATTAACTCCTACAGCGCCCAACTGCGTTGTGTGAGGCAACCACCGATGGACTTTAACTTTCTACGTCCAGAGGTTAATTATTAGCTTCATTTCATTTATAGGTTATTCCTCATACACAGGCCATCCCTGGGTTACAAACAAGATAGGGTCTGTAGACTTGTCCTTAAGACCCCATACACACTATCCAACTTTTCTTGTCAGATTTACTAAAACCATGTAGTGCAAGGCAAATCAAAAATTATTGCAGCGCCCAAATAAACATATTTAAAGGAAACCAGAATGAAATGAGGCAAACCAAAAATAATTGAAAAATCTGTTCAAACAAGTCCCAATAAAAGAAAAATAACTGTATAGAGGGTAATTCCCGTAACTCATTAATCCATACGTATCATAAACAGTTCACAGTCTTTATCTGTGTAGAGGAACTCAAGCCCACAGGATATTCTAATAAATCCAATAAACTAATATGGATGTAAGCTTACCAGAAACCTGTAGGTAATGCGCGGGTGTCAAAGTGATATCTCTGGGATGAGCAGTCTGATGTCCTCAGGATCCTATTGGAGGATACACGGGTCCCGGATAACCAACTCAGGGATGCGATGGTCTGAAGTCATCTATCCATGTAAACCAAGGTAAAAGAAAGGCAATTCCTGTCTGGGTGGATGGCTCCAACTTCTCCAGGCGGTTTATCTCCGACAGTGATAATGCACACCAGATCGCAATGGATAAAGAGAAAGACGCAATAGTGTAATACTGTATATTGAAATTTTATTCCAACTGGAAGATTGAATAATACTCACAATATGTTTGGTTAAAAAGAGCTCTCCATAAAAACGTGACAGGGAGGGTTTGGAAACCCATGTAGTGCAAGGGCCTGCCTGATTCCATACAAATTGAAACTCTTAAGCCTCGTACACGCGGTTCGACAGTCGTATGTAAACGGTCGTACGACCGCTCGTTGTATAAGCATCTGTTAGTGCACGCGATTACAACAGCCTACGTACGACGGTCGTACAACAGAAGTTGTATGAGCAAACTATAAAACTTTGGTAGTACCAACAAGCGGTCATACGACCATTGTATCATGTGTACAGAGAAGTTGGTCCAACAAGTTGTATTATGCAAAACACGCATGCTCAGAAGTCAGGAATGGCCGGACACTAATTACATTCTCCTGAACGTTCTCTTTATACGTTCATAATACGTCACTACGTTCGGCTTGGTCGTACGATCGTGTAGTGCATGTCAGTACACAAGTTACATGATCCAACATACGATTTGGTCCCTTCAGTTGTATGACCATTGAACCGTGTGTACGAGGCTTTAAGGCTTGACCTCCTATTATATGGTTTTGGTAAATTTGAAGGAAAAAATCTGCAGAAAATTGGATAGTGTGTATCCAGCTTACAGTAGAACTATAGGCAAAACTTTTTTTTTTCACTTTGGATAGAGTAACAGAGGTTTATAACTCCTGTCACGTTTTTTTTTTCCCACCATCTGTGTCCGATTGCTGAGATTTCCCTTCACTTCCTGTCCTATATATAATCAGGAAGTGAGAGGAAATCCCTGCAGATTAAGGGAATTTTTTGGGGACCCCTAGTTCATCAGAACTATTGTCTCCATAGGAAGACTTCCCCTCTATTACTTTTTTGGGGACAACTCAAAATGTGGGATTTTCTTTTACTTTCAATGATAATGGTAAACAGGACACATAGAGAGGATGAATCTCCCTAATGGGGGCACAGACAGCAATAAAAACTGACAGATGTTCTAAACCCTCTCCGCTCTAATCAAAACTAAAAATAAAGTTTTGCCTTTAGTTATACTTTAAGTTGAATTTGTATGCAAGTCGGAACAGGTACATTTTTTAAGTGTAGCTCCAGCCAAAAAAATATTTTTTAAGTTTTTGGATAGCATAGGGAAGGGGTGACACCCCTGTAAGGTTTGTTTTGTTGTCTGTGCCCCTGTTCAGAAGATTTCACCTCACTTCCTGTCCCAATGACATTCGGAGTTTGAAAATCTTGGGTTGTTGTGGAAACAAGGATTGGTGATAAAGCATTAGTGGAGACTCTTTTTCCCATAATAACTTCCTAGGGGGAGATTTCCTCTCACTTCCTGTTGTGTCCCTCCATTTGTAAGTAGGAGTCGTTTGTAAGTCGGAGGTTTGTAGCCGCCTGTACAACACAATGAAGCTGTGTCGTGAAAGGGTCAAAGTGTATCTATAGCCTATTTTAACTTTTCTAGTTTTGGATGGAGTGGAGCCGGCCATACATGGATCCAAATTTGTCCGGTGCCGGTGCCAAATTTCGATCCATGTATGTGCAGGCTGGTTGTAGAGAAGTTGGTCTACCCATCGACTTTCTTACAGCCAGCCTGCCTCGAGCAACAACACCAGCTACAGCCATCAGCGTTAAACAGTCTGTTTATTCTAAAGGCAGAGAAGTCTCCCCCCTGTCAGAATACAATAGCTCAGTGGGAAGATTCCCCCATCCACATGGAATGTGTCAATGGGGAAATCAAGTTCATTTTTTTTTTTCATTCAACCCACTGGTTAACCAAAAAAAAAGGACTCATGTATGGGCTGCCTTAGAAAAGGTTTTACTGCTGTCCAGGACTCCGTTAGAGAGATTCCCCCTCCTTTCCTGTTTTGGTGACACAGTTTTTTCTAGACAGAGAGTGCAGGAAACTCCCTAAAATTTCTACACAGACAGAAGCAAAACTTCCCTTTTTAAACTAAATGTCTTTACCTCCCTTGACTACTCCCCAGGAAAAAAAAGAATCCGTAAATTTTTTCTTCCTGTTTACAAAAAAAAAATGTATCCAGCCTCAGCCCCCACCCTAGAGAAGAATGATGTGTCCCTGCTTCTGAGGCTTCTTCCCAGGATATCCCCGGAGGCTGCAGAAACAGGGGCACTGAGCAGAGCAGGTGTTCATCATTAGGCAGCTGGTTTGATGACTGCAGACCAAAATAGTGGCAGGGGAGCCCGGTTGTGGCACCTGAACAGTTGGTCACAGCAGGGCATTACTGGATTCACTGGACAGGTAAGTATTGGAATCAAACCCAGGATAACAGGTAATGGGGTTAAAAAAGCAGATAACAGGTAGTAGGGGAAGGGACAAGAAGTGAAGAACCGTTGCTTTGTTCCCTCACCCCAGGCTGTGACTGAGTTAGACAGGCCATATATGATATCGCTTGATTCCCCCATCAGCACAGTCAGAGTTGATGGGGGAATCGCTCCAGCGGAGTTATTATGTGCTCCCGGCGGCGGAGCCGTCCCTGCGGGGAGAACACAGTGATTATTATTAGCAGCTTTAGCCGTAGGGAATAATCGCATGCTGAAAGTCAGACGTGCTGGTTGCACCCAAGTCCATCAATGGATCAGCTTGGGTACAATCAGCCTGCCCATAGATGGGTTGAATCTCGCTCGGTCCCTGCTGAATGGGCTGAGATTCAAACCATCTTTGGCCAGCTTTACTGTTTTTTTTGTTCTAGGGGGTATTGATTTTTATCGGTACCTGCTCCCATTTTTGCTATCCTCACCTAGGCAAGAATGATGGCACTTACCCTGCCCCTTCTTCCCCTGTAGCCTCTTGGGACACGTCACATGTCCCAGGAGGCTGCAGGAGCAATTTCAGAGCGATGTGTAAGCTCACTTTTTCTCAGTGGGGTGCTGACTGTGGTTCCTCAGGAGACCACAGCTGACTCCCATATGCAGGATGGTAGTGCCAGGGACCTGCTGCGGAAAGGAGAGCGGTCTGGGAAGACCAGCCCAGGAGTCCACCCTACCATCTGTCTGCACCCGGGCTGCTTCTTCACCGGTCTTCTTGCCATCTTGACTGTGGAAAGCCGACTGTGATTTCCTGCTGTTTCACAGCTGGCTCCCTGCTACGCATGCGCAAGACGTGCTGCACTTTCAGACTGGTTCCACAGCCTCCTGGGACAGTTCCGAGAAATGTGGAAGTAGGAGTAGGTACCTGTAAGAAAAAGTTACCCACTCCCAGAAAAAAAAAAATACCAACAATGGTAGAGGAGGGGATAGGAGGAGGATGAGTAGAACTTTCCCTTTTAAGTGAAGTTCCACTTTAAGTTTCTAAAAGGGTCATAATACAGATTTCTCAGGAAAGCAAACAGACCTTCAGGGTCCTTTCACACGGGCGGTCCGCCCGATGGACTCTGCTTTGCTCAGCGGGGGATCGTTCCACTGATCCCCACTGTGCAGGCAGATGACAGGTCCATCTCCACTCTGCTTCAATCTCCAGACGGATGACAAATGGGGTGTATGTACATCTGTCTGGATTTCACATACAGGGTCGGATCGGATAGCAGTGGGTGTCAGCGGACGTGTCAGTGATGACATCTGATGATCCATAGGAGTGAATGAAGGCTCCAATCAGGTCCGCCTGAAAAACTGACAGATTGGAAAGCCTGTGTGAAAGGGGCCTTAGCCTATCTCCACACTAATGTGTTGCAGTACTGCACCTGGTAAAACACAGGTTGACCATGCGTATCTGTAATGCACGATACTCTGCATGGTACCGTGTGATCCATGTAGATCCAGTTTTGATGAACCTGCACTGCAGAACACTTGAAGCACATACCATGCATTGCGGTGCAAGAGGTTAAGGTGCAAGTTTGGTTTTTGTTGCATTTGTATACCTTGGCAGCCCATTCAGAGTGTAAAAAACAAAAACTCAAAATGAATATTTAGCTTGCTAAAGCACTGTATATCATAAACAACTGACATAATGTTTTTTTCTTTTCATCTTTTTTTAAACTTTTTATGTATTTCAGTGCTGATGATCCCCTGCAGCCTCTTTGCAGCTACTTCCCAGCTACATGCATGCACTCCAGCAATGGGTGCATGTCATTTCTCAGAGAGGGTCTCCTGATGGTGACAACAGTTTACCATGCCTGCGTAGCGTATGCTGGAACAGCCAATTGTAGTCTCCATTAGAAGTCCTTGTGATACAGTGAAACCAGCAATACAATCAGGGGACAGGAACAGAGCTTTATGATCCTAAAACAGGAATTGCCTGAACAACCGCCTTCATAGTTGGCTCACCCAAAATTATTTTAATGAAAACTGCAGATAAAAATGTTGAAAATGACATAAACATGTTAAGCTGGCCATACACTATATAATCAGACTGTACAATCCCCGTAGAGGGACCTTTAGATTTACCACATTTATGTAATCTAGGAACAAATCAAAACATTCTATTCAACTTGCATCCAATTAGGCAGGTCCTTGCACTAGATAGTTGATGGTAGATCTAAAGGAGATTGTATAGTGTATGGCCAGTTTTAAAGCTTATAGGAGGCACACTGGTGTAGTGGATAGCACTTTCACCTAGCAGCAAAAGGTTCGTTGGTTCAAACCCCAACCACAACACTACCTGCCTGGAGTTTGCATGTTCTCCCTGTGCCTGCGTGGGTTTCCTCCAGGTACTCTGGTTTCCTCCCACACTCCAAAGACATGCTGGTAGGTAAATTAGATCCTGTCTAAATTGGCCCTAGTATATGTATGAATGTGAGTTAGGGACCTTAGATTGTAAGCTCCTTGAGGGTAGGGACTGATGTGAATGCACAATATATATGTAAAGCGCTACGTAACGGCGCTATATAAGTACCTGAAATAAATAAATAGGAGGAATTAGTGTAAACTTGAAATTACAGTATCACATTTAGCTGCCTACTTGTAATGATCACCATGATATTACTCCACCCCGGACTGGAGTATCACTTGCTACAAATAAGTAGACTTGTATTTAGAGAACTACATGGGCTGACATTGCTGATCTCCTAGGAATGCTAGTTGCCTGGCTCTCTGCCTTCAATACTTCACTGACAGCCATGAGTGATGTGGGAACTCCTAATCTGTGTCCTTGTTTGAGGTCTATGCCTTGGAAAGCAGTGAAGTCTCTGAACAGCAGGACAGCCAGATAACGAACGTTTTCCGCAACAGAGGTCGGCAATGGCATTCCCTATGTGATTGAGCTGCAAACCCGTATCTTGTGTGTGTCTGGAGAGAAGGTGCCCAGCCAGTCCCTCACAACTTTCGTAGGCATCATTCTTGGCAACAGATCTGCTCACCTGCAGCCCCAATAAAAATAAGACCCCATCCACCCAAATGTGTATTTACAGTTTTGGGTGGATGGATGAGCTGAATCCTGTGTTTCATCAGTGAGATCTCTGAACCTGAGATCATGGTCTGTCTACCCACCATAGGAATCATAAAGGGGTGTCAGTCTTAGGATTCTTCTTTAACAAACAATTTTGAGGCCATAAGATTTGTGAAGGAAAGTACACTTTCTTGTATTCCGCCTATCCTTTGTTGTGCTATTTGGCTGCATAATTTATAATGTATAATATAATGAGAGTTAGAACAGATTATTCTAATTATTGTATTAGGCCCCTTTCACACTTGTGAGACCTGAAAGTCGCGCAATTTTGATGCGACTTGAAGCAATGCCTGTGTAATTTTGAGGTCTATGGATATCAAGTCGCACCAAAGTCAGACCAAAGCAGTGCAGGGACTACTTTGAAGTCACACAGATATGAATGGTACTCCTTGGAAATCATGGGGTATGACTTGTAATGCGACTTTGCAGTCCCAAGTCGCAGGACAAGTCGCACAAGTGTGAAAGGGGCCTTAGCTGAGGTGAAAACCGTGTTAATTTAATTTTCAACATTTTTAAATCTTCAGCTTGCATTAAAGATAATTTCTGTTGATCCTGCGATGAAGTTTCAAGCACTTCCTGTAAAAACGCTCTGTTCCTGTCTCTCAGTTGTATTTGTGTGTTAAAGCAGAAGTACAGACAAAGTTTGTCACAAAGCCGGTCAAGGCTAGGGAAAGATTGCGGCCATATGGCCAGGATCCACCCAGATGCCTGGATTGGCACCCGGCTGAGAGCCTGAGACAGCTGTTTTTGCGGGGGGGGGGGCTCTATGCTCATGGAGCACTGAGAACCAAATGATCAGCGGTGTTTGATTGTTCAGTTCTCACCCTTAGAGCTGTCAGGGGACAGATGCAGCATCGGACCAATTCTGCATCCACCTTGGTAGGTATGATTTAAAAGAGGAAAAAAAATACCAACCTCCTCTTTTAACTGCGTCACCGTATCCAAAGGCCATCTGAAGGAGACTACAAGTGGTTGTTCCAACACATATTACACAGGCCTGGTCCACCGTTGTCGCCATCAGGAGACCCACTCTAACAAATGCCATCTAGCCATTACTGGAGTGAATGTAGACAGAATGTGGCTGAAAATAGATTGCAGGAGATCAGCAGCACCTGAGATGCAATAAAAGATAAAAAAAAGACGAAAACAAGAATTTTAGAAAAAATGGCAGTTGTTTATGATATCAAGTGTTTTAGCAAACTAAATGTCAGTTAGCTAGGGTCTATGTCTGCTTTCAGGGCCCCATCCTCTTCCTGTTCCATTGCAGTGCTTTACCTTTATACACCAATCAGCGGGTGCGCCTGACTGCCTGCAGTCACTGATCAATGAAAAATTTTCCACCGGGATATTGTATTCTGACAGGGGCACACGCTCATCAAGCACGAACAGTGTACGCTCAGCTTAAGAACTGGTACGCTTACAATATATTTAATGTTTGTTCTTGGGTTTAGTTATTCTTCAAGGAAAATTAAAGTGAATTTTAAGTGGACTTTCACCCTCTTATCGTAAGTACCTTTTCTGTGGGACCTGGAGCTGCAGTTCTGGCTTTCCTGCATAGGCGAGAGTGATGTCTCCCTACTCCCGAAGCCTCCTGGAATACCAATGTCTCACATCCCAGGAGGTTTCGGAGTGATCTCCACTGCACTGCCCACATCATCATTGGCCAACTGCAAGAACCATGAAAGACAGCTAGACCACTGATGACATCACCAGACAATGCTGGATTTGAAAGGACATATGAGTGTTTTTTTTTGTACAACCCAGGGGTATCAAAAATGATGTAAAGGGAGAAGAGGGGGGTAAGGTTTCTCTTTAACCACTTAATTCAAAAGTGGAACTTCCACTTTAAGCACTCCTCGCCCCCTTACATGCCACATTTGGCATGTCATTTTTTGGGGGGGGAGTAGGTACCTGATTTTGACAGGTTCTTCCTGTCCCACTTCCTCCTTACATCCCTTGGCCGCCTAGGTGACTCCTCCTCTTCCCCTAGGCGGCCCCTCCCTCTCTGCAATCTACTGGGACACGTCACAGGTCACTAGGAGAGCGCAGAGCGACTCGCGCACGTACAGTGCGTGCCCGGCCGTGAAGCCGCAAGCTGTAGTGGCCGGGTGCCCACAATTGCTATGACAGCACCGCGGAGAGGAGGGGGAGAGGAGCGAGGCTTCAGGCGGTCGTGTCGCTGGACCACGGGACAGGGAAGTGTCTGCTTATAACCCCTAACATATATATTTTTTTAGCAGAGGCGCTAGAGAATAAAATGGTGATCGTTGCAATTTTTTATGTCACATGGGTTTTACGCAGTGTTTTATCAAACGCAATATTGTTTTTGGATAATTTAAACTTTAATATGAATTAAAAAATATATTTACAGTATCGCACAAAAGTGAGCACACCCCTCACATTTTTGTAAATATTTTATTATATCTTTTCATGTGACAACACTGAAGAAATGACACTTTGCTACAATGTAAAGTAGTGAGTGTACAGCTTGTATAACAGTGTCAATTTGCTGTCCCCTCAAAATAACTCAACACACAGCCATTAATTTCTAAACCGCTGGCAACAAAAGTGAGTACACCTCCAAGTGAAAATGTCCAAATTGGGCCCAATGTGCCAATATTTTGAGTGGCCACCATTATTTCCCAGCACTGCCTTAACCCTCATGGGCATGGAGTTTACCAGAGCTTCACAGGTTGCCACTGGAGTCCTCTTCCACTCCTCCATGACAACATCACGGAGCTGATGGATGTTAGAGACCTTGCGCTCCTTCACCTTATGTTTGAGAATGCCCCACAGATGCTCAATAGGGTTTAGGTCTGGAGACATGCTTGGTCAGTCCATCAACTTTACCCTCAGCTTCTTTAGCAAGGCAGTGGTTGTCTTGGAGATGTGTTTGGGATTGTTATCATGTTGGAATACTGCCCTGCGGCTCAGTCTCCACCGAGAGGGGGTCATGCTATGCTTCAGTATGTCACAGTACATGTCGGCAATCATGGTTTCCTCAATGAACTGTAGCTCCCCAGTGCTGGCAGCACTCATGCAGCTCCAGACCATGACACTCCCACCACCATGCCTGACGTAGGCAAGACACACTTGTCTTTGTACTCCTCACCTGGTTGCTGCCACACACGCGTGACACCATCTGAACTAAATATGTTTATCTTGGTCTCATCAGACCACAGAATATGGTTCCATAGTCTGCTTGTCTTCAGCAAACTGTTTGCAGGCTTTCTTGTGCATCATCTTTAGAAGTGGCTTCCTTCTGGGATGACAGGCATGCAGACCAGTTTGATGCAGTGTGCGGCATATGGTCTGTGCACTGACAGGCTGACCCCCCACCCCTTCAACCTCTGCAGCAATTCTGGCAGCACTCATACGTCTATTTCCCAAAGACAACCTCTGGATATGAGACCTGCTCTGAGTGGAACCTGTCCTGCTAAACCGCTGTATGGTCTTGGCCACCGTGTTGCAGCTCAGTTTCAGGGTCTTGGCAATCTTCTTATAGCCTAGGCCATCTTTATGTAGAGCAACAATTCTTTTTTTTTCAGATCCTCAGAGAGTTCTTTGCCATTAGGTGCCATGTTGAACTTCCAATGGGGGGGGGGGGGGGATGGACACCCCTCCTGCTGTCCCGCCGCTTCTAAAAGAGATTCAGCAGCGAATCCGCTCACTTTTAACAGATAGACTGCCACCTGAGGGAAATTTCAATACTGGGGTTGTGGCATCTAGCTGCAGCCATAACCCTGGTATTAAACGTCAAACTTATGATGTATTTTCCTAGTTAGGTGGTCGGCAAATGGGAGATTTTATATATATGCCAGCGTTATCCTTTCAGCAGAACACAATGAGGACACAGGTAAGAACACAGAGGGCCCCCACATCCTTGCAAGGTTTTCTTACATGCAGGGACCCAGTGCACTGCAAATATTCTTTGCATTAAAAATGCTAAAAAAAAAAAAAAAACACAGAAACATGCATATTTAACAAAGCCATATTAATGACAATGAAGCACAATTTCTATTAATTACACTTACATGCAATATCAGATATGATTGTTTTGCAAGGCGTGAAAAATGAAATAATGCATATTTAATGGCCTTCTGACAGCATTCATTAATCTGCTTCCTATTTTCAGCGTGAGCCTGACTTCATAATGGAGATATGGACAAGGCTGCACTAGATGAACACTGAGCCAAGCCAGAAGACTGTGTAAATAAATTATTGTCTGACCTGTGGACACATTTATTTCACGTGATGCTTATCTATTCCAGGTAAAAGAAAATCAAAGCTACACAGAGCTGTTTAAAGGTGTTGTGATAGCTGAATGCACAATGTGAGGGCAGAGAAGCATATGCGATGCCTATGGCGGCAGCCTTTAGCTACTACTCGTTGATATCCTGGGGGGCAGGGGGCAGCCTTGGAGAGCAATTAAAATAAACTGCAGTGTCTAGCTGCATTGGATACCGCAGTCCACGTTTATTCTGATGCAGCAAAGAGTGACGCAAAAAATCTTTTCACCAAGTGAGTGCATTAGGGCAACTTTCTGCCGTTTGTATCAATGGGCACTTAGAAGGTCGTACAGTTAAAAAGAAAAAAAAAAAGTAAAAATATATTTGATATATTTATACATATTTAATTAACTGTAGGAACATATGCATAAAGAAAAATATCACAATGTCTCAATGCTAAGCCTATCTCCTGGGCAAGGGCTCATCAGCCTGCATCCTCCTGTCTTGTACGTAACAACCCACATGCTTTTTAATGTGAGATGTTCTTTTACAGGTGTTCCCAAGAAAGGGTATCCCTCTCAAAATGTTCCATGCAAGTGTGTGGGAAAAGGGGGGGGGGGACTGAGTTTGCACACAACCTCCACTAGCTCCCACCCTCTACTGGGTGCCGAAGGGCCTGGAACCAACCAGACCTTGCTGCTGGCATGCTTGGCTTGTGTCAGATTACCCTCTGCACTGGGCGGGTCACAAGATGGGCAATTATTTTTTAATATGTTGAATAAACAAATCGAAAATTAACCAAAAAAATAATCCTACAAGCCTTCAGTCTGTGTAAGAATATAGGTGATATGCACTACTACAGGGGCTGGCTTCATATGTAGATAAAAAGAAAAATTCTACTTCCAGTGGGATGGTATGCCAAGGGCCATGAGAAGTTGGCTTCTCCTACTTTCAACATTCATTTATGGTGTATATATGCATCTCCTTGGGATCATTTGGTCCACTGAGGGCATAGAGAAAATAGTAGATATGAGCAGTTACAGAACTGTTAAGTCTGGGATAGCCTTCCTTTTTGCCTCTTTTCCAGTGGTCGGTGGTCCTCAATGATGCAGAGAACAGGGCTAATATGATGGCATCGGAGCCATTTTCTTCATGTTTGTATGTGAGTGCTGGGTGTTGCAGTGACTCCCTTGGGTGTCATTCAGTCTGGAAAACTGAGAACACCTGGTGTCAGAATGGGATGAATGTGGGAAGCAGCACCAAAAAAAAAAACTGAGCATTGCAGCTAGAGCTGATTTCTATGTATAAAAGGTACCTGGAGGACTCTCCAAATTCTTGTCAACAGTTGAGCTTTAAATCCTCATTTTCAATACATCAAATGTTTAAAAGAGATAAGGGAAATAAATTGCAGCATTTACAGGTCCGCCAAAGGAAACAATGGGTAAAGTTTTTTGGCCATACTTCTCTTGTGGTCACAGGAGTGCACTTACTTTTACTTTATTGCGACCCAAAAATAGCCAAAAGTGGGCTATAGCCTGCTGTCAGCTGATATTGGCATTGCCACTACAGGCTCTAGAACAGTGGTTCTCAACTCCGGTCCTCAGGACCCACCAACAGGCCAGATTTTAAGTATTGCCTTGGGGAGATGCAGACTAGAATAATGCAATCACTGAGCAGCAAATGATATCACCTGTGATGTATTTCAGTTATCCTGCAAACCTGGCCTGTTAGTGGGTCCTGAGGACCGGAGTTGAGAACCACTGCTCTAGAAAGATCCGGGAAATTTTGTCAGGATCCACCCAGCTGTCTGATTGACAGCTGGCTCCGCCTCTCAGTGTGCGGCTGACAGCCAGAGCCTGCCTTGTCTCCTGCCCGGTGCACCAGCGAGCACTGCAGGAGCTGAGTGGATAGACTGACAATCAATGTTCTCTGGTCCAAGAGGACTAAGAACTGAACAATCTGCGATCATGTGATTGCTCAGTTCTCAGGCTTTTAGACCAATGTGGGACAGCTCCGATGCTGCAGCATATGTTTGTTTAATTTTATATATTTTTTTGCAACCCTAAGCTTTGCCTTTAATGATTCCCCTCCTCTGAGTAGCAAATGTCAAAAAGAGAAACGGTCTCAACAGCTGTTACATTTCCAGTATTATAAATATAGAAATCATAACTGAGACCTGGATTTCCTGTTAAAGAATAGGGGATCCAGAAGCACCGCTTCTCTATCCAGCCAACAAGCATGTTCTTTATAAATATGGGTATCAGCTCGATGGGTGAACGTATGGCACATGATTAACAAACTTAGGAATATCCTGTGTTTAAAATTCAGTTCATTTTGTTTTACATCTATCGTTTTATGCCTGAGACCTTTAGCAAAACAGGGTAAAGGAATGAGAATGTAATGTTATGAATTGCGTGCAATGTTTTGTAATCCTGCCCAATAACATTTATAATATTTGAATTTCTAGAAGTGTTGTTTAGAGTAGAAACATGCTGAGCAGTTTGCCCTATAGAACAGCAGGAAATATCAGTTTTAAGTCTTGCCATCACTATTTCCATTATTCAGACATCAGTTTAGCAAAATGTTAAAAGACACAAAAAGTCATTCCTACCGATGGTCTCTAAACCTCTTGCATTTTCCACTTGGGCTCTCATCTTGCAGTTTAGTACAATGAAACCACAGTTATACCAAAAAACAATTTGTCTGCCCAGATCATAAAACAGTATTCCAGTTTAACGTTTGGAACTTGCTAATTAGTTTTGTGAAGACTGAAAGCTTCATCTGTTTGCCAAATTAGATATTTAAATGTGATTGTAAAATGCCATCTTTTTTACTGTGTCTCAATAGCTGAATTCGATTTGTACAAGCTGTGTGGGGACAGCCATTGTGATTAAGAAGGGTGAGAATTGGGGACCCCAACACACTGGGCATCACCTAAGTGGTTACATGGGGGGGGGAGAGGAAG
>BLSH010418435.1:774269-804544 GCA_018402905.1 Glandirana rugosa | reverse complement strand
ACCCTTGGGGAGTATTACCCGTGTCGCCCACAGTTCCCGGGTCTGTACACCCGCTGTGCCCATTATGAGGGGTTCCCATCATCCCTGTGCTGAGTTCCCGGGTCTGTACACCCACTGTGGCCATTATGAGGGGTTCCCACCATCCTTGTGCTAGGTTACCGGGTCTGTACACCCACTGTGCCCATTATGAGGGGTTCCCACCATCCCAGTGCTGAGTTCCCTGGGTCTGTACACCCGCTGTGCCCATTATGAGGGGTTCCAACCATCCCTGTGCTGAGTTCCCGGATCTGTACACCAGCTGTGCCCTTTATGAGGGGTTCCCACCATCCCTGTGCTGAGTTCCCAGGTCTGTACACCGATGTGCCCATTATGAGGGGTTCCCACCATTCCGGTGCTGAGTTCCCGGATCTGTACACCCGCTGTGCCCATTATGAGGGGTTCCCACCATCCCTGTGCTGAGTTCCCAGGTCTGTATACCGCTGTGCCCATTATTAAAGGGGTTCTCACCATCCCTGTGCTGAGTTCCTGGGTCTTTACCCCCGCTGTGCCCATTATGAGGGGTTCCCATCATCCCTGTGCTGAGTTCCCGGGTCTGTACACCCGCTGTGCCCATTATGAAGGGTTCTCACCATCCTTGTGCTAGGTTCCCGGGTCTGTACACCCGCTGTGCCCATTATGAGGGGTTCTCACCATCCCTGTGCTGAGTTCCTGGGTCTTTACCCCCGCTGTGCCCATTATGAGGGGTTCCCATCATCCCTGTGCTGAGTTCCCGTGTCTGTACACCCACTGAGCCCATTATGAGGGGTTCCCACCATCCCTGTGCTGAGTTCCCGGGTCTGTACAGCCGCTGAGCCTAATCTGTGAGTGCTGTTTGGAGTACCTCAAGATGAATCTAGTAGTATCCGAATCTGATGTTAGGCTAGGCTTTTTTTAAAAGAGGAGATGTTGTCTGGTGTGTTTTGAGGCTTGGTTGTAGGCTCTCTTCAGACAGGAGTGACTGTAGCCTCTTCTTAGTTGTCTACTTTGAAGAAGGGCCACCTCTTTTTTGTATGCCAAGTCATTGGAGCAATTCCGTCGTATTGCCCATATGGCATAGATTTTTTAAGGGAAGTGGGGTGGAAACTATCCGTGTGCAGAATAGTATTGCCGGCGGTACTTTTTCTGTAAAGTTTGCTTTCTAATTTTCCTTCCTCACTTTTGTTGATTTGTACTTCTAAGAAGGTGATCATATGCTGGTCAAATGCAGAGGTAAATTTTAAATTTAGATCATACTGATTCAAAGATTCCACAAATTTGCAGAGTTTACAGGGACTGGGACAACAAGTTGACACCAGAAACCGGAAATAACACAGCGGTTCTGTTTAGCAAGCATCGCCCTACATCCTACGGACACTGCCAATCATAAAGCACCTCACGATAGTGGGAGTGTTTCGGTCGCAATGGTCTGCGTCCCGAAAACACTCTAAAGGCGGCCAATAAAGCATCCCTGAATCAATCACGTGGATTAGTTTTCGTCATGCTTACCATAGACACCCATGTGTCCGGCGCCCGTAACACACTTGAAGGAACATTTTTTTTTAATGATGACCAGCTCGGGGTGGGGGGGGGGGGGGGCCCACTGGCTGTGCACCATTTTTTTCATGGTAGTGTTTAATGCTTTAATGCTGTATTTTTTTGTCTGTCACATTGAGGCTTCGTTCACATCTAGGCGTTGCTATTTTACAGGCATCTTTTCTGGCGTTTTGCAGCATTTTTGTCTAGGCGTTTTGAAGTTGACAAGTCACCAATGAAAAGCAGTAAACGCCTGTAATCTGAAAAAAAAAAGCTCATGTACTTATTTGAGCAATGGGCGTTTTGCTTAAGGCAACAGAATGCTCAGATGTGACCAGGGGCCGTTGAAATGAATGAGATTTGTCTTGTTGGGTGTTTTTAGAGCTGAGGCTTAGAGCAGAAAATCGCCCAAAAACACCTAGATGTGAATGGAGCCTGAACCTGATGATTGGGTGCTTGACACATATAATGAAAAAGAACAGCATGAATCTGTACCTTCGGTGACAATTACACTAGTGCGATGACAGACATTACATGTGATTCGCACCGCATTGCTGTGCAGATCACATGCGATCTCTGTGCGATGCAATTTCAGCCATACAATTTGCATTCGCACCAAAATGGTACAGGACCCTTTTTTTGGTCGGCACTGGAATCGGATCGCATGGGTGTTCACACCTATGCTATCCGATTCCTGCACCATTTCACAGTTTGCACTGCGATCTGCGAACCAATCTGGGGGTGTCATTAACTTTGTATTGACACCCACTGAGGTTCGCAGATATCAGTGTGAACCACTGTGCGATTCAGGTGCGAAGCGTGAACCCGCACTGGATTTTCAGTGTTTCCGCATCACACCAGTGTGAACCGAGCCTCACAGCTTGATCAATTGTTTCACAATTTACACAGAAAAGTGTTATTATTGAGAAAGAGTCCATCAGATCTGAAATGGTACCTCTACATTATGTAATTATGTTTTAATAATGCAGTAATTTCTGTGAGTTTTATATAATTGCAAAATCAATAAACTGGACTTGTTGTTAGTCCGGATGTGTCCATTTAGAATCCAAATCTATTTGCACAAGCAAACACAGGACAGTCATGTAGAACACAGCTATTAGTATAGATTTCCCATACGGTAGTTGCAGAATACGCTTTTCTGTACATTGCCCTAAGCACCTAGGAAAAACCAGTATTAAGCACTGTCATTGCAAAACAGGGTGCAAACATGCAGCATAACTCTGGCCCAGTGTTGCCAACCTCCCGCAGCGTTTTTTACTGGCAAATCATGGAAAATCTTACTGGCAGAGCACATTTTTTACTGGCAACCTTAAAAATAACTGAACTCCTATTAAAAACTAAGACAATTAATATTTAAACACAACATGGAAACACTGACAATACCCATATCAAGTAGTTTGCCCAGTTTACACTTAAAAAGTCAGTACAGCATGACAAATTATCAGACCCTGATATTTATAGACAGTTCTAAAAATCACTGATTTTTACAAACGGTCAGTAAATTTACTGGCGGTTGGCAACACTGCTCTGGCCCAAGCCAGATACTAATGCAGGGAAATATGTATAATACTGCTTAAAGTTGTATTAAACCCTCAGGATTTTTTAGCTTAACACATTGAGCACTAAAAAAATAACATCCCCCAATAAAATATTTGTTAAACATTATTACCACAGTACTTGCAGTTTACAACTTTAATGCTGCTGGATCCTCATCAATCAGTGCTGCTTTCCTGATTGATGGTCTTCACAGGAACGCTAACAGTGGACAGTGCATGGAGGAGCAGGGGAGTGCATGGTCATCTTAGGGTATGGGGCTGGGTGTTTCTATCGATGCGCACAATGTAGGGAGACACAAATCCAGTCCCTACATATAAGTGCCCATTCACACAGGGGCGACTTGCGCTCCGATTTGAGTCGCCTCAAGTCACTTGACATTTGAAATCCCATTGAAATGAATGGGAGCCGTCTTAATGTACACTACTGTAGTCGGAGCGACTTCAGAAAAGGTTCCTGCACGACTTCTAGGCGAATTCTATCCGACTTGTGCCGATAGAATTGAATAGAAGTCGCCTCCAATTCGGATCCCCCATCCAAATGGAAGCGACTTTACAGTGAAAAGAAAATAATTTATCCAGGGCAACCCCTCCCTCCCTGCTCTGATTGGCCACAGGCAAAGTTGGTTGGCATGAAGTTGCGTTGTAAGTCACTTGTAGTCGTGCTAAAATTTGCACTTAAAGTTGCCAACAAAGCCTGCCTAAGTCGGATTTCCCCTGTGTGAACGCAGGCTAAGGGGGCTTCATAGGATGCTGCCAGATAAAAGAGCCACCCTGAAAGAGGAAATCTGGGGCAGCGGTCATGGCATCAGCCTGAACATAGGAAGGGTTAAAAGATTAACAAGCTGCATGCATATGCAGTAAGGTTGGCCATACAAGAGTTTTTTTTCGTACAATCAGCGAGCTGAACAAAAAAAAAAACTGACTTGATTTCTGCTGTCACAATACACAGATCAGCGCTGCAGCCTATTGCCTGCGGTGCTGATCGATCAAAAAAACACCAGCAGGGCGGTTTAATAGAAGTCATATGGTAGATTGACTTCTGTTCAACCATAGTGGCCACACAGGGATCAAAATTCAGCTGGTCCCTACTGAACCAGCCGAATTTCAATGCATGTACAGTATCTCACAAAAGTGAGTACACTCCTCACATTTTTGTAAATATTTTATTATATCTTTTCCTGTGACAACACTGAAGAAATTACACTTTGCTAGAATGTAAAGTAGTGAGTGTACAGCTTGTATAACAGTGTAAATTTGCTGTCCCCTCAAAATAACTCAACACACAGCCATTAATGTCTAAACCGCTGGCAACAAAAGTGAGTACACTCCTAAGTGAAAATGTCCAAATTGGGCCCAAAGTGTCAGTATTTTGTGTTGCCACCATTATTTTCCAGCATTGTCTTAACCCTCTTGGGCATGGAGTTCACCAGAGCTTCACAGGTTGCCACTGGAGTCCTCTTCCACTCCTCTATGATGAAATCACAGAGTTAGTGGATGTTAGAGACCTTGAGCTCCTCTACCTTCCATTTGAGGAAGCCCCACAGATGCTCAATAGCGTTTAGGTCTGGAGACATGCTTGGCCAGTACATCACCTTTACCCTCAGCTACTTTAGCGAGTCAGTGGTCATCTTGGAGATGTGTTTGGGGTCCTTATCATGTTGGAATACTGCCCTGCGGCCCAGTCTCAGAAGGGAGAGGATCATGCTCTGCTTCAGTATGTCACAGTACATGTTGGCATTCATGGTTCCCTCAATGAATTGTAGCTCCCCAGTGCCAGCAGCACTCATGCAGCCCCAGACCATGACACTCCCACTACCATGCTTGACTGTAGGCAAGACACACTTGTCTTTGTACTCCTCACCTGGTTGCCGCCACACACGCTTGACACCATCTAGACCAAATAAGTTTATCTTGGTCTCATCAGACCACAGGACATGGTTCCAGTAATCCATGTCCTTAGTCAGCTTGTCTTCAGCAAACTGTTTGCGGGCTTTCTTGTGCATCATCTTTAGAAGAGGCTTCCTTCTGGGACGACAGCCATGCTGACCAATTTGATGCAGTGTGCGGCGTATGGTCTGAGCACTGACAGGCTGACCCCCCACCCCTTTAACCTCTGCAGCAGTGCTGGCAGCACTCATACGTCTATTTCCCAAAGACAACCCCTGTATATGAAGCTGGGCACGTGCGCTCAACTTCTTTGGTGGACCATGGCCAGGCCTGTTCTGAGTGGAACCTGTCCTGTTAAACTGCTGTATGGTCTTGGCCACCATGCTGCAGCTCAGTTTCAGGGTCTTGGTAATCTTCTTATAGCCCAGGCCATCTTTATGTAGAACAGCAATTCAAGTATGAGAGAGTAAGAGCGATAACACCAAATTTAACACACCTGAGACCTTGTAACACTAACAAGTCACATGACACTGGGGAGGGTAAAAGGCTAATTGGGCCCAATTTCACTTAGGGGTGTACTCACTTTTGTTGCCAGCGGTTTAGACATTAATGGCTATGTGTTGAGTTATTTTGAGGGGACAGCAAATTTACGCTGTTATACAAGCTGTACACTCACTACTGTACATTGTAGCAAAGTGTCATTTCTTCAGTGTTGTCACATGAAAAGATAATATAACATATTTACAAAAATGTGAGGGATGTACTCACTTTTGTGAAATACTGTAAGGCCACCTTATAAATAAATTAACCGCTCAAAGTGCTTAACACGTTCCTGACCGCGCACCGTGTTTTCACGGCGGCAGTCTGGATGCTGAGTGCGAATCGCCGTAAAAATCTGCAATCAGCCACTAGGGGGCGCACCCGCCGCACTCCTGAGGAGTGTGCCACAGGGAAAGAACGGAGGACCGCCGATGTAAACACGGCGGTTCCCCGCTCTGTTAGTAGGGGCATGAGAGATCTACTGATCCCTGTCACTGGGATCAGTTAGATCTCTCATGCCCATGGTAGCCCGACCCCCCACAGTGAGAACACACCCAGGGAACACAGTTAACCCCTAGCTCTCCCCCCCAAGTTAACCCCTTCACTGCCAATGACATTTATACAGTAATCAGTGGATATTTAAATTTTTGATCGCTGAATAAATGTAATTGGTCCCAAAAAAGTGTCAAAAATGTCTGACATGTCCACTGAAATATCGCATTGCCGCTAAAAATCGCAGATCGCCGCCATTGCTAGTAAAAAGTAAAAAAAAAATAAAAACCCCAGAAATTAATTCTCACCATCCGTAAACGCGGCCACTTTTGCGCAAGGCAATCAATAAACGCAGATTGCGATTTTTTTATCACAAATATGAGGAATTATATAAATCAACCAAAAACGGTGAAAAAAAATGTTTTTTTTTATAATTTTTTTTTGGATTAGAATTTTAGCAAAAAGTAAGAATTTTGGGGTTTTTTGCAAAATGGTCGCTCTTTTTTTGTTTATAGCGGCGATCAGAAATGACGCAGAGGCGATCAAATACCACCAAAAGAAAGGTCTATTTGTGGGGAAAAAAAGGACGCAAATTTTGTTTGGCTGCAACGTCGCACGACCGCGCAATTGTCAGTTAAAGCGACGCAGCGCCGAATCGCAAAAAGTGCTCTGGTCCTAAAGCTGGAAAACCTTCCGGTTGGTAAGTGGTTAAAGAGTAACTCCACTTTAGTTAAAAAAAAAACAAAACATTTGATCTATGTACTTTGCAAGGATTTTAATAAACTTTGTTGCAGATTCCTACCTTTTATCATTCTGAATAAATAGCTATTTGTTTGCCTGTGTCCATGTGCAAAGTGAATGTGAATGGGCGTGACTTTATAATTAACGATCAGTTTCTGCGATTGCAGCCTTCTAATAAGGAAAATGGCAGGGTTTGAATCGCTTTAGTAGTGATTTCCCTTTGGGAATATCTCACCAGAAATGACATTTTTGTTGCAAGTGATGCCCACAATCTGACTTGTATCTTAGTACAGACTTCTGGGAAAATCTGTGAGCCATTCACAGCAGGAAATTACATTTCTGTGAAGCGTTTTGTATGCAGTCCCTTTGACATTCCCCACATCATGTTACAACCAAAAACGTAAATGTATTTTATTGGGATTTTATGAGATAGATCAACACAAAGTGGCACATAATTGTGAAATGGAAAGAAAATGATAAATGGTTTTCAACATTTTTTTGCAAATAAATATGTGAAACGTGTAGCATGCATTTGTATTCAGCCCCCCTGAGTCATTACTTTGTAGAACCACATTTCACTGCAATTACAGCTGCAAGTCTTTTTGGGGATGTCTCTACCAGCTTTGTACATCCAGAGAGTGACATTTTTGCCCATTCTTTTTTGCAAAATAGCTCAAGCTCTGTCAGATTGGCTAGCTTCCCTGTCCCCGCTAAAGAAAAGCATCCCTACAACATGATGCTGCCACCACCATGTTTCACGGTGGTGATGGTGTGTTCAGGGTGATGTGCAGTGTTAGTTTTCTGCCACACATAGCGTTTTGCTTTTAGGCCAAAAAGTTCAATTTTGGTCTCACTTGACCAGAGCACCTTCTTCCACATGTTTGCTGTGTCCCCCACATGGCTCCTCACAAACTGCAAATGGGACTTCTTATGGCTTTCTTTCAACAATGGCTTTCTTCTTGCCACTCCTCCATAAAGGCCAGATTTGTGGAGTGCATGACTAATAGTTGTCCTGTGGGCAGATTCTCCCACCTGAGCTGTGGATCTCTGCAGCGCCTCCAGAGTTACCATGGGCCTCTTGGCTGCTTCTCTAAGTGCTCTCCTTGCCCAGGCTGTCAGTTTAAATGGACGGCCATATCTTGGTAGGTTTGCAGTTGTGCCATACTCTTTTCATTTTCAGATGATGATTGAACAGTGCTCTGTGTGATGTTCAAAGCTTGGGATATTTTGTTATAACCTTACCCTGCCGTAAACTTCTCCACAACTTTATCCCTGACATTTCTGGTGTATTCCTTGGCCTTCATGATGCTGTTTGTTCATGAAGGTTCTCTAACAAACCTCAGAGGGCTTCACAGAACAGCTGTATTTATACTTTCATTACACACAGGTGGACTCCGTTTACTAATTAGGTGACTTCTGAAGGCAATTGGTTCCACTAGATTTTAGTTAGGGGTATCAGAATAAAGGGGGCTGAATACAAATGCTGGCCACACTTTTCAGATATTTGTAATGTTGAAAACCATTTATAATTTTCCTTCCACTTCACAGTTATGTGCCACTTTGTGTTGGTCTATCACATAAAATCCCAATAAAATACATTTACGTTTTTGGTTGTAACATGACAAAATGTGGAAAATGTCAAGGGGTATGAATACTTTTTCAAGGCACTCTACCGTGTGTAAAGTGTGCCTCCAGGTTGCCATATTGCATTGCATTTTACAAAAAATAACACCGCTGCAGATTGAAAAGGAAATGTAATTCTTTACTTTATAATATGTTTATTTAACCAGTTAAGGACCGCCCTATAGCAGATTTACTGCTACAGGATAGCCCCCCTGTGCAGAATCATGTATATATACTGTACGTGATTCTGTACTGCCACCAGCGGGCTGCTCCTGCTTGGATTACCCACAGCAGAAGCCGATCTGCGGGTGCTGGGCACAGGATGTCCACCAACACCCGCCAATTGTCGGGCACAGAATGGAGCTCTACACACGAAAACAAGGCAGATCTCCATTCTGACAAGGAGGAAAGGATGGATTTTGTGTCGCTGAAAAGCGGGAAATAAAAATCCATCACTTCCCTGAATAAAAGCAGCACACATAGTACAGTACAACACTGGCTTGGCACACAATTAAACCTTTGATCGCCCTAGACGTTTAACCCCTTCCCAGCCAGTGACATTAGTACAGCGACAGTGCATATTTTTAGCACTGATCACTGTATTAGTGTCACTGATTCCCACAAAGTATCAAAAGTGTCAGTGCCGCAATATCGCAGTGCCACTATAAGTCGCTGATGGTTGCCATTACAAGTATAAAAAAATAAGTAAATAAAGATTGCAGTATATATACCAGAGTTTCTCAAATCCAGTCCTCAAGGCGTACCAACAGGTCATGTTTTCAGGATTTGCATTATTTTGCACATGTGATTTGATCAATTTTACTGCCTTAGGCTTGGTTCACACCTAGACGACTTGCGATCCGACTTGTGTCACCCCAAGTCGCTTGACATCTGAAATCCCATTGAAATGAATGGGAGCGTCTTAATATACGCTACTGAAGTCGCTCCGACTTCAAGGTGACTTCTATCCGACTTGTGCCAATAGAATTCAATGGAAGTCGCCTCCAAGTCGTATCCCCCATCTATATTGAAGCGACTTTGAAGAGACTTTACAGGAAAAATAATTTTTGAAGGCAACCCCCTCCCTCTCTTCTCTGATTGACCATAGGCAAACTCGCCTGGCATGGAGTCGTGTGGTAAGTCACCCGAAGTCGTGCTGAAGTCTCCTTGAAGTAGCTTTCAATTCGCCTAGCAAAGTCACCCTCCAAGTCGGATCGCCTAGGTGTGAACTGAGCATTAAAAATTATCACAGCCGTTTCATCTGAGGGAAATCCTGAAAATATGACCCGTTGGTGCGCTTTGAGGACTGGAGTTGAGAAACACTGATTTATACCATAGTTTGTAGATGATATAACTTTTGCACAAACCAATCAGTTTTTCTTACCAAAAATATGTAGCAGAATACATATTGGCCTGCATTTATGCAGAAATTAGATTTTTAAATTTTTTTTATTGGATTTGTTTTATAACAGAAAGTAGAAAATATGACTTTTTCAAAATTGTCAGACTTTTTTGTTTATAGCGAAAAAAGTAAAAAACGCAGTGGTAATCAAATACCACCAAAACAAAATCTGTATTTGTGGTAAAAAATTATATAAATGTTATTTGGGTACAGTGTTGCACGACCGTGCAATTGTCAGTTAAAGTGACACAGTGCCATATCACAAAAAAATGGCCTGGTCATGAAATAGGGTAAATCCACAATTCGTGATGAGACATCTTTACATTTAAAACATGACCATATATAATATGGGAAAAAAATTATAGTAATAAAATAATGAAAATAAAACGACAAGGTAGGAAAAAAGAAAAACAGACTGGGGTAACTTTCCCGCAAGGATGGTCTGTAAATGGAAAGGTAATTGTTAATAACATTCAATTGCAGTACGCCTTGTACAGCAATTGTATATGCTTTTTTTTTTCCCCATGAGAGTGGAGGTACCCCTAAAAAACTGAGGGTTTGAAATCACTTTAAATGCATGGGGTCTTTGTATATTGCAATGTTGAAGATGTAGTTATACCCACTGCTATGATTTACATCACAAAACACCATACTAACAAGTGCTTTTACAGGATACTTTGTGAAAGCATGATAATCATGGGGCTGGTGGAGGATATCCATTGAACAATGGAAAAAGAGGATTAAAAAAATATTATTATGCCTATCATGCTGGAAATTAAAGGAAATACATAAAAATACAGTGTTATGACATGTTATATTTTAATGTATAGTTACATTAAGATGAAAAGAAAATGAAAACATAGGGTATTCCATAGTGGTACAATAATAGGATAGTCTTCCCATATAGCAGTGTCTGAAGCATTTTGTTTTTTTGGCTGTATTCCTCATGTAGAATGATTAGAAGGCACATAATAATTATAAAATGTATTTTACTAGAAGGGATCAAGTATCTGATCTTATAAGTTGGCCATTGATTTGCTTTCTTCATTTTCTTTAGACTTCAAATTCGGCAAAGTCTAATGTTTTAAGCTAGCCATATACTGCTTGAATTTTAGCCAATTTCTGTTGGCTCGTCAGGAACCTGTGTATGGCTGTGCTGCCCCCATTGCGTTCAACAGCAGTTGACTTTTGTTAAAGGAGCCTGACAGGAAATTGTCCACCAATAAGCTCCAGCCCTAGTGCACAAGAGGAAGATCTGCAGGTTCCTGGTCATAGGAACTCCTCTAAAGACACAGTGGAATGGTCTGAAGACCCTTGCCATTAACAAGAGCAGTGATGGTAAAATGACCCTTGAAGAGTAACTTTTGTTTAACACTCTACTTTTGTTAAGAAAAAAGCATTTCTGTTAGGAAAGAACAAGCAAGTCTGGGTGTTTGGTGCCCATTTGCCATTTTCCGCAGTGGTGCGCACTTGTGCGCTTTCCCAAATAGCACCAAACGGCTCTATTTGAACCTGTGGGAACCAGCAGCAAATGCTGTCCGTTCTACAGCGTTTGTGACCTGTGAGCCTCAGCTCAATCTCTGTTCCTGTGTTGCTATCTGTTTCCTGTTGACCCGGCCTGACCTGCTGCCTGCACCGACCACGGCTTTCCACGACCATCCGATTGTCTGATCTTCCTGTACTTCTGCTGCCAGCCTGATAATAAACTTTGCTTGGACTTGACCACTCTTCTGCCTGACCCATCTGTACCGCACAGCCTGCCCGTTGCCGACCCAGCCTGCACGACCATCCCTCTGATCTGCACGACCACCTGGATCATCACACCATCACCAGTGACCAGAGTGGTTGTTCCCTGCACAAGACAGACTCCACCACCAGGACCGTGACAATTCCCCTTTGGGTAATCTATGTACATTGCAGGGATTTTAACAACATTTGTTGCAGACTCCTACCTTTTGTTACTCTGAAGAAATAGCTATTTGTTTATCTGTGTCCATGTACAAAGTGGATGTGAATGGAAGTGACTTCATAATTATCAATCAGCTGCTGCACCAGCAGGGTTCTAATGAGGAAAGTGGCAGGGTCTGCATTCCTTTAGATGTGATTAATCCTTTGGGATTATCTCACCAAAACTGTTTTTTCTTGCAGAGGATGCAGGACACCCAAAATCTGACTTGTATCTTAGTGCAGACTTCTGGGAAAATCAGTGAGCCAATCACACAAGCAGGAAATGTAATTTCTATGGGGAGTTCTGTACACCATCTGTGTGCAGAACGCCTCCAGGATGCCATATTGCATTTTACAGAAAATGACAGTGCTGAAGATTGAAAAGGAAGGTTCATTTTTAATAATGTTATAGTACAATATGGCTTGTGTCGCAATTGTATACGCTATATTCTTTCCTTTTTATTTGAAATATTATTTCCCACAAAAGTAGAGTTACCATTTAAGGTCAGCTAATGTCTTAAAGCACAACTATACTGTAGTATGGTCTATATAATAGTATATAAAACACTACAGTTTTCCACTGTTCCAGCAATCTTCACTGTATTGCCCAGTTGAGTGCACAGCCTTTACGGTGAAAATGTCCCCGTTAGGTCATCTTCTTACTGCACTTGCGTGCTGCTGCCCTATTCATTCCTACATTATGGGTGAACTGTACTCTACTGGTTGGCTAAAGGCTGCCATATGTATGGTTCACTCATGGGAATTAATCAGTCTATAAAGCACACGCACCATAAGAAAAAGCCCAAGTAGGGACATCTTTGTTGTTCTATGCTAGGCAGGGCTACACAGTGAAGATCACTGGAATGGGGAGGAAGGAAAGCATTTTACTGGGCAGGCTGCATTCTGGGGTGGGGTGAACTCAACATTTAAAAAAATAAATCAATTTTGACTGAAGTTATCATGTATACTATTTTTTTAATGTATTTAAAAATATTTTATTTGCAGTGTAAGCCGTAATCGAGTTTATCTAAATGACCTGAGCTAAAGCCTGGATAAATATTGCACTGCAGTCACCTTGTCTTAGACACATGCTCAATAAATATACTTGCTAGACAAGCAGATTCTGCACAGAGTAGAAACAAATCCTGTCTCTCTATCAGTATTAAATCCGGGCTAACCAGCATAATTATCCGTGTCCCTGGGATAGACTTGCTAAAGGTTTACGTTCCATTTGTTTCAGATGGTGCCTAGCTGGGCGCTGTGCCCTCAGCAATCTAGAACAATGCAGGTACATTGAATCCATTACCATCTATTTATAGAAGCTAACGCACATGGCAAAATGATGACGTGTTCCAAGGTCGCAAGAAACAAACACAGAAGCTTCAATCTGGTCATTCTTCATTATATTACAATGAGAAGAAATACATCCTTCAAATTGTCCCAGTCTTTCTGGGACCAACATGAATGTCAAACATAGAAATGGGCAGGGATTAGTCAAGTGGTGTTTTCCACGATTATGAAAAATGTAGATTTGCAGTGATTTAGGAAAGCTAGTGATTAACATGTATCAGTTTAGATTTTACTGGTAAAGTGTGTCTATTTCTTGAAAGATAAATACAGTGTTTTTCACTTAAAGACTCAAATATGAAATGGCGTGACTGGAGATCATTCAATCCCCAATCCCAGAGGAAATATAGATAAAAATATGTAGGATGGCAGTGATGTTAAAGGGCACAAACACACACGATTGTGAAAAAGAACTACTTTATTAAACTTGTATTAAGCTGAAAACACAGGCTCATAATTAAAGTGTAAGTCCACCTTAAAACTAAAATCCCTGCATCAATAGACATGCACATTCTAACACTAACCTATCTAGAAAAAATGAGTATACATACCTTTTCTGAAGCCAGTCCAACCCGATCTCCAGAGGCGGAAGCTCTGCAAAGTACTCGGCCAACAATGGCTGTGATATGAATGGGAAGTGATCTCACCCATAGACTTACTATGGGGCTTCCGTTGTCGGGCGTGTCCTCAGCACCCGCCTACCTAGAGAAGCTGTGGCTGACAGCTCACCGTGGGATTGGGTCGGATCGCTTGCAGAAAAGGTATGTATGCTGATTTTTTTCTTCACAGGGCTAGATAGGTTAGTGTTAGATGGTCAATGTCTGAAGATTTAGGGATTTTAGTTTTAGGGTGGACTTCTACTTTAAGATGTGAACAATAACCAGGAGGTTCGAGGAGAGTCAGTTGACCATATGATGTAATACAGAGCCCCTTAACATAGCATAGGCTGGAGAATTGGTTATAGTCTCGATAGTGTAGTTCCAGAGGCCAATTCATTTAGAGACTTAAGCTCTTCTTCAGGGGCAGTCCTGGAACCTTGGCATTCAAAAATACCAATTATTAATACAGCTATCAATATATGGAACATTATGTTAATCACTTACAACACTCAGGAGTGCGGTCAAAGATCACATGTGAGGATAAAGCCTGTGAGAAATTCTTAAAAACACATATTGTGTTATATACATGTACTCAATGAAGCCAACAGCGAGGAAGTGCTGACAGGCAGGGCCAGAAGACGCCAACAGAGATTCATGGGAGCTGCGACCTAGCAAACTTGTAATTTATTGCAAACAAATAAAAGGAGAAAAACGTACCTGTTGCCATAATATATGAGACTGATTCAGTCGCATACATTTCCAACATAAGGTGAGCAGTGTCAACCATGCGGCAGTGTGTGTCTCCTTAAATACAAAAGACACAGGAAGAGGAAGAGAGGTACACCATAGAGAAACCAACAAGTTCAGCCCTGATAGACTGGCCCAGCCGGTAACCACAGCTCTCATATGGACAGAATGGCGGCCAATCAACAACACTGCCCTTTTGGATCCCCCAACCTAACAAACTTGTTTTTGCATTACAAACAAAATAAAAGAAAAAAAAGGGGAAAAATACATACTTGTTACCAATCATATGGGTGCATGGCTGACATTGCTTACCATCAGTGATGCCAACCTACCAGATTGAAATTTACTGACACGACCCCCAAAATTCTGGTATTAACAATGTGATATAAAGGAGATATTAAGGCAAAAACAATATTTCTAATTTTATTTTGGATATATTAAGTAAGTAGCTCAGGGAGAGGACTCAGGAGGGCAAGAAATTAGAATGGGTGGCACACACACATGAAACTGACTGTCACAGTGACAGCAGTGTGCAGCAGCACAGATCACCGACACGCCCCCTCCAGAGTCACAGTGACAGTCTTTCTCCATGCCAGGTGGTCCCTTCAGTCCACTGCAGTCCAAACAGCACTGACAGTCCCGCTCTTGGCTTGCCTTGCCTTGCACGCGGGGCTTGGGCCACACCGCTTGGCTCCCTTGCATCATGACATCACACCACACATTCAGGCACCGCATCTCCCCCTCCGGTGCTGACCGAACACACTGTAGCAGGAACCCGGATGGACTCAGCCGGCTTGGAGCCAATCGTCTCCACCATATTATTTACTTGCAACCTGTCACTGGCATTTACTGGCAGGAGAAAAGTGCCCATTTTTTACTGGCTGCCATTAAAAATACTGTCGGTTGGCAATACTTCTCACCGTATGTTGGACAGTTATGCGGGCAGATTGGTTTCCTATAAAAAAGGAAACAGGTAGGTTTTTCTCCTTTTATTTATTTGAAATAAAAATTGTTCAAGAGGAAGTTTGCTAGCTTGTTTTTTTTGTCATTTGCTTTCTGATAAGATCGTTTGCTAGGTCGCAGCTCCCATGGATCTCTGTTGGCCTCTCCTGGCCATACCTGTTGGCCCTTCGTCGCTGTTGGCTTGACTGAGCATGTGTATCACATAATACAGTATCTCACAAAAGTGAGTACACTCCTCACTTTTTTGTAAATATTTTATTATATCTTTTCATGTGACAACACTGAAGAAATTAAATTTGCTACAATGTAAAGTAGTGAGTGTACAGCTTGTATAACAGTGTAAATTTGCTGTCCCCTCAAAATAACTCAACACACAGCCATTAATATCTAAACCACTGACAAAAAAAGTGAGTACACCCCTAAGACAAAACGTCCAAATTGGGCCCAAAGTGTGGCCACCATTATTTTCCAGCACTGCTTTAACTCTCTTGGGCATGGAATTCACCAGCGCTTCACAGGTTGCCACTGGAGTCCTCTTCCACTCCTCCATGATGACGTCGCAGAGCTGGTGGATGTTAGAGACGTTGCGCTCCTCCACCTTCCGTTTGAGGATGCCCTACAGATGCTCAATAGGGTTTAGGTCTGGAGTTATGCTTGGCCAGTCCATCACCTTTACCTTCAGCTTCTTTAGCAAGGCAGTGGTCGTCTTGGAGGTGTGTTTGGGGTTGTTATGTTGGAATAATACCCTGCGGCCCAGTCTCCGAATCGCCATGCTCTGCATGTTGGCATTCATGGTTCCCTCAATAAAATGTAGCTCCCCAGTGCCGGCAGCACTCATGCAGCCCCAGACCATTACCATTGACCATACTCCTGATCATTATAAGTGATGAACATAATGTTTCATATTGATATCTGTATTATTAATTGGTATTGATGAGTGTCCATTTTTGAATGCCAAAGATCTGGGACTGTCCCTGAAGAAGAGCTTCAGTTTTGAAAAGCATTGGACATTGGAACTACACTATCTATACCATAACCAATTCCCCAGTCTATGCTATATTACGGAGTTCTGTATTACATCATATGGTGAACTGGCTCTGTTTGAGCCTTTGGTTATTGTTCACATCTTAGTTATGAGCCTGTGTTTTCTATGTTTTAGCTTAAAGTACAACTAAAGGCAACATACATATTTTAGTAAATCCTTATATAAATACATGAAAGTTACACATGGTAATAAACATAATAACTGAAATTATTATTTTCCTACCATATAGCTGCAATTTTGGTCTGTAATCCTCCATTCATTCCTGCTTTGTTGTATACTGTTAGTGATGATCGGAGGAGTTGAGCAGAGCTCAGATGTCATTTCCTTTCAGTGAACTAGCTTGTCTATCTTCCAGTCCTCCTGTCCTCTATCATGCTCAGTCTATTTACATACATAACACACACCCATCTGCCAATCAATAGCTGGGTGTGCTATGTAAAACAGGCACAAGTCAGTACAGGTTCGTTTGTACACAGATCAATCTATTAATCTGTGTGCTTCTCCCTACCTGTTCTACTCTGCTAATTTGTAAACCAACTGAACAAAATCCAGCCTAGGAGCTGGCTGTATAGATAGATCAGTGGGCGGCGAACATCCTTACTGCTTTTTGCAAAACAATCAGTGACATGTTTAACAGACTATATAGATGCATAACATATTGATTTCTTCATTTTGACCATAGTTCTTTAATACATGTTTACAAAAGTAGTTCTTTTTTACAATTGTGTGTGTTTTTTGCCCTTTAACATCCCTGCCACACCAAATTGACAAACACATAACAATGGTGTGCTCTCAAATATGCACGCCCACTTCAGGTTGCCATTGATATTGCTTCCTATTAGCTTATCAAACTGAAAATGTTTTTGAGAAATTTGTGCTGTGTACAATTGGTGCTGCATGCATTCTGTGTACATGCTGTGTTGTGTGCACTGTGTATGCTCTGTGCTGAATGCGCTCTTTGTATCTTATGTGTGCTCTTTTGTGAACCCCTGCACATGCTAGATATGCTATTAGCAGGGGCGTAACTACAGAAAACAGCGCCTATTGCAATTGTGTACCTCTCCAAACACATGACACCCACACTTTAGATAAGTTTACCATAATCTAACAATGTTAATTTATCTGGATTTTGGCGCTGCTCGAGCTATTTCATAAAGTGGTGCAAATGTGCTGGTATCAAATGTGCTAGTATTTAAATAATTAAATAAATAAAACCCTTCTTCTGTATTCCTGCATAATAGACTCAACACCAATATGTTCTGTGTAAAAATAATTGTGCAAATGTGCTAGTATAAAATGTGCTAGTATATAAATACAAAATCAATAAATTCATATGTGAACCTGTGTACTAAAACTTGGCTCCAGTATATTATAAATAAAAGGTTATAGGGAATATACAAAATCTAATCAGAGTTATATCATTGATTAAAAGTAAACAGTAGAAAGTTAAATATATATAATACTAACTCCAGTATGTCCTGGGTAGTTTGTGCTGTGTAAAATAAAAATATTGATCCACTCCTGTCAAATATGCTAAATGAAAAAGGCCATTATAGACATTCCTTTCATGTAACACCCACAGGGGAAACTGGATTGGTATATATAGACTAAGGACATTCACATTATTAACGTTTTTCCATTAATTCCTGGATGGGACCATTAAGCAATTATAAGCAGTTCATTCAAAAATAAAAAGTCTCTCAATCAAAGTGCACTGTGCTTCAAGGTGTTTCATTCACATATCGTAATTCTTCTTAAACCAAAAACTTCATGTGGTGTCTGGGTGCAGATCACGCGTGCTCCCCACTAGGACCCCTCCTTACCAGAGAGCGCTACCCCTGCAGGGGTAAAACGGTTATCTTTGCTTCCCGTGGTCTTGGTCTCTCATCTTCAGCAGGGAATCCAGTGTTTTTTCCAGTTCCAGGATGTAGATTCTGGTCCGATGCAGCACCTGATGCTGTTGTCAGTAGTCTACTCAAGACTTGCAGCCAATAAGCTCCAGTCATGTAGGAACAGAACATATTGGTGTTGAGTCTATTATGCAGGAATACAGAAGAAGGGTTTTATTTATTTAATTATTTAAATACTAGCACATTTGATACCAGCACATTTGAACCACTTTATGAAATAGCTCAAGCAGCGCCAAAATCCAGATAAATTAACATTATTAGCCTATATTTTCTCCCTTGAGGAGCAAATTACTGGAAGGCAGCAGCAGAGTAATTTATCCTAAGCGCAATACACACCTCATTTTACATTTAAGTTTACCATAATATCAGCTCAAAAAAAGTCAAACTCACAAAACTTTTAATTAACAATTATCAGTAACAGTGAGTGGTTGGTTCACTATCCCAGCACGCTGTAAAGGCATGCAGTCTAATCCACCTCTGCATTGTGTGACAGTGCAGTTGATCTAGCTAATTGCCTTAGCAATGCTCACACTGTGTTCCTGTGAGTGTCACAGTCTCTCCCCTGTCTCTGCATTATCTGTGAGTTGGTGAACTTTTACATCAGAGCCCCCCCTTTCACATCAGAAGCCCCCTCCTGTTTAACATCAGAAGCAAACCTTCAGATCAGTGTCCTCAAAGAATTCCTCTTGATAGAATCCCCCTCACCTTAAAGTGGTTGTAAACCCCATTCATGAAATCTGACCTGGGCACATACTGTATATCTTTAGTGTTTACGTATCTCTCTCCAAAGCCCTAAGTCCCATGTCTTTCTGCTGCTCTGTTCCTCTGTTATCAGCAGAGTCACTTCTGACAAGTTCTCCGACACAGGAGTTAAAAGCAGCTGGGAATTTGTGTTGGGGAGGGAAGTTAGAGACAGATAAGCAGAGAGCTTGTCTATTCACAGCACAGCTCTGCAAGTTCATCTGCCTTTGTGGAGGGGGTGTGTGTCTTTCCCCCAATCAGCTCACACACAGTGTATGTCCAGACTCCCCTCCCAGTGCTGAAAAAGGAAGAAAGATTTGTAAAATGATGTGCATTTTCTAAAGAATGTAGAAAGCTGAAGACAGCAGATATACATGTAAAACCTATGTAGTGAGATTTGTTTCATCCCTGTATATCATTTACAGCTGTTCACTTCACTGGATATATGTGAGAGTTTACATCCACTTTAATGTCCTCAGAGTCCACTCACTGCAGTGTGCTCTGAGCCCCCCTCTCATTAGAGTCCTCATAGTCCCACAATCCAAAATCTTCAGAGCCCCCCTCATGTCAGTGTTCTCAGAACCCCACCCACCACCCAGAGTCCTCAGAGCCCCCCCCCCCACACACACATCAGTGTCCTACCTTATAAGTAGTACAGCAGTGGCAGCATGGTGCAGGGCTGGTGGCAGAGCAGATGTGGACAGAGGTGGATTTCCATCATCTTTTGAACACTGGAGATGGTACTGGATGCCGTTCCTCCTGGGTCAGTGTTATGCATTTCCATGATGTTGGCACACCAACCCACCTACACTGTGAAAATACATGATGCTGCGTGGTGCCATTAAAGAGAGATATCTGGGATTTCACAATAAAATAAGGGTGCTTTAATCTGCTAATCTCAGGAAGGTGCCTTTAGGTGGCACAATCCATGCCCTAGCTATTATTGATCCCTATAGACTCAGAAGTGTCATAATCTTATCCTTTAAACCAGTGGTTCTCAACCTCAGTCCACAAGTACCCCCAAAGGGCCATGTTTTCAGGTTTTCCTTTACTTTGCACATTTAAATCAATATCAATGACATGGTCTTGATAAGAGCTATTTTATCTAAGGCTGGGTTCACACTAGTACGAATTGGATGTGGATTTCCCGCATCCAATTCGCAATAGCAGGAGACTGTGATTCTGTGGTTCACACATATCCGCTGCGGCTCCGGTGCAAATTTGCACAGGGGTCCTATGCGTCTTTTGGTCCATTTCAGGGCCAAATTCAGCCAAAAATTTGGGCTGAAATCGACTTGAAACAGTGAACGGGGACGCACTGGACCCTTGCTGTGAGCCGAAGCATGCTCCAGTGTGAGTCCAGCCTTAGGGAAGTTCCCAAATCATGGCCTCTTGGGGGTACTTGAGGACTGAGGTTGAAAACCATTGCTTTAAACTACACCAAAACGGAAAACTTAACTATGAGACGCATAGAGATAGCATTGCCTACTTGTTCAGTAATTCGATTTTTCATCAAGGCATAGCTGTAGTACTCCAGTTTGCTGCACTCCCTTATCAGTAATCTTGTGATCCTGGAACACACCTGTTTAAGATGCTGGAACACATACTCCAGGCCCCCTGCTGCTGCTCCCTTACAGAAAGCCTAATATAAGGAAACAAGACAGTAATAAGTAGTTTTATGCACCATTTAATAAATTCGTTTTTTTCATTTTTTTGCTATTTTCAGAAAGTATGATTACTTATGGATGAGTAGTAGGATGTTATTGCCCAAATCTGCAAAATTATACCTATGTATTTTTTTATGCTGGCACCTTGTTATTTCTCCATGCTTGTAGTAGACTTTCAGACTTCAACTTTTACTACTGAGAGCACTGAAGTAAAGGAATTATGTTTAATTACCATTATGGCTTCTCTGGGCACAGCAACATGAATATAAAAATGATGGAGGCGGAATTATTTTTAAAATCACAGAACAGTGATATCTAGTTAGAGATGGGGACGGTCATTGAGATTCCTTGCATGTGTACAATATTGCTCATTTATTTAAAAAAAAAAGTTATTAAAAAAAAGCTGAACAGAAATCAAATTGTGCTTCTGGTTATCTTATCACATATTTTTGATTTTGAAACATTCATAGAAACATAGAAAAAAGGGGAGCATTAGCCAGGCTGAGCTTTATTGGTTGCCGATTGTCACCTTAAGCAGCACTTCCAGTTTCCATGGCAGTAACTTTTCCTGTGTTCAGTATACAGAGCATAAATAAAGGTGCACAATGGTTATGTGTTTAGCATGAATTCATAAATGTAAATAAAGATCGTGACATTAAAAAATTGTTGTGTAACTGTGGAGAGAGAGACAAGAACAGAGACAGAGAAATGATACTTGCCATTTTAAGTACACAAGCATTTAGCGGGGATGTTTTCCTTATACATTTAGCTGTGCTATCTTTCATATACAGTATTCTCATATACTCACTTTTGCAGAAGTGATCTGAGTGGCTAATTAACCATTCGATCACTTCTGTGGGTGGCGACAGGGAGTCCCACCCCCCTGACACCGCCCCTCCATCTCTCCTGGGCTCTGCGGTTCCATCGATGCGATGCGGTCGGCGCCAATTGCTGTCCTGTACAGAGAGAGAGGTACTGACCCTGTTCCCCTCTCTCTGTAACCCAGGAAACGTATGCTTCCGCCCCTTTGTTTACCTGGCCACCAGCAGCCAGGAAAGCAGCCGATTGGACCAATCTCGGCTGCATGGAAGGGTCAGAGGAGAGATTTGGGGTCTAGTAGACCCCAAATCTTTCCATAAAGGCTCATGCACACAGGACGTTTTTACAGCTGCTGTTAGGGGCATTTTTTTAACTGCCTCTAAAAGCCCCTCCATGTTAGCCTATGTGTCCATGGACACACAAACTGTCAAGAGGCGTTTGGAGGCATAAGCGTTTAAGGGCAGTAGGAAAAACAAAAAACGCCAAAAAAAGTCCAAGTGCGCCTAAACGCATCAAGCCGCGTTTCACGTTTTTAGGCGTTTTACATTATAGGGAGTGTTTTTAACCACTTGCCGACCGCCGATCGGCATCTGACGGCGGCAAAGTGGCTCTGTAAGGCGAAACGCCGTCATACGACGGCAGCTGCCAGATCGCGCACAGTGAGCACGCGCCGCCGGAGGCGCGCCTGCGCGCTCACTGTGTCCGGGGAGGGCCAAGGAGCGGGTGTGGCGGAGTCGATCTCCGCCGGCCATCCGCGATGCCCCCCCCGGAGTGAAAGAACAGAGGTCTGTGTAAGTAAACACGGACCTCCGTTCTGTGAGAGGGGGAAGGGCTGTGATCACTTCCCTTCTCCTGTTAGGGCAGCCCCCCATACAGTAAGAACACGCCCAGGGAACACAGTTAACCCTTAGAGCGCCCCCTGCAGGTTAACCCCTTCACTGCCAATGGCATTTACACAGTAATCAGTGCATTTTTATAGCACTGATCGCTGTATAAATGCCAATGGTCCCAAAAAAGTGTCAAAATGGTCCGACATGTCCGCTGAAATATCGCAGATCGCCGCCATTACTAGTAAAAAATAAAAAAAATAATAAAAACCCCAAAAATGAATTCTCATCATCCATAAATGCGACCACTTTTGCGCAAACCAATCAATAAACACCGATTGCGATTTTTTTTTTATCACAAATATGAGGAAGAATATAAATCGGCCAAAACCGATGAAAAATGTTCTTTTATATTTTTTTTTGGATTTGTATTTTAGCAAAAAGTAAGAAATTTGGGTTGTTTTGCAAAATTGTGGCTCTTCTTTTGTTTATAGCGGCGATCAGAAATGACGCAGCGGTGATCAAATACCACCAAAAGAAAGCTCTATTTGTGGGGAAAAAAGGACGCAAATTTCGTTTGGGTACAACGTCGCACGACCGCGCAATTGTCAGTTAAAGCGACGCAGCGCCGAATCGCAAAAAGGGCTCCGGTCCTAAAGTGTGAAATCCTTCCGGGGCTGAAGTGGTTAATAGAAAAACACCCAAAAAATGTTAACGCAAAAAAAGCGGGTAAAAGGTGCAAAAACACAGGAAAACGCGCAATAACGCTAATGTAAAAACATGGCTAAAATGGATGTGGACTGTTACTTGGTAATTACTGGCTTAAGTCCTTTTTTTCTAAGGTTAATCAACATTCTCATTATTCAGACTGTGTTATTGGTTTTCCCGCCGGGCTAACCATTGCAGCCTGACATGTTCTCTGCACAACCAACAACCTATATCCATCGTATGTTGATTGTATGTCCTTGTATTGTCTTTATATTTAAATTGAAAATACAAATAAACACCTTTTTAAAAAAAAAAATGCGGCTAAATGTGAAAAAAATTAAGTTTTTAAAACGTCCTGTGTGCATGAGCCCTAAGAGGACCTGTCACGGCCCATGCTGTCAAGAGGGATGTTGTTCATCCCTTGTGATAGCAATGAAGTTAGTACAAAAAAAAAAAAGGAAAAAAAAAAGAAATTGTATAGAATGAATAAAAAAAAATAAAAATTTAAAGCGCCCTGTCCCACCATGCTTACGCACAAATGCGAACACATACATTACTCTCGCACGCATATGTAAACGTTGATCGAACCACACATGTGAGGTATTGTCATGAATGTCAGAGCACGAGCAATACTTCTAGCACCAGACCTCCTGTGCAACTCTAAACTGGTAACCTGTAAGGGCGTTTAAAGCCTCACCTATGGAGAATCTTAAGTGCCGTAGTTTGCCGCCATTCCATGGGCAGACGCAATTTTAAAGCATGACATGTTAGGTATCTATTTACTCGGCATAACATCTTCTTTCACATTATACAAAAAAATTGGGCTAACTTTAATGTTTTGTTTTTCTTTCATTCATGAAATTGCGTTTGAAAAACCGCTCTGCAAATACCGTGTGACATAAACAATTGCAACACCCACCATTTTATTCTATAGGGTCTCTGCTAAAAAAACAAAATATATAATTTTTTCCAAGTAATTTTCTAGCAAAAAAAGTAGATTTTTACATGTAGGAACGAAGTGTCAGAAATGGCCCGGGTATGAAGTGGTTAATAACAAAATATATTGTGTTGCATATGGCAGCAAAACTACAAATTCTAGCATGCTCTGCAAAATTGAATGGCGCATGCTTTGCTTCAGAGCAGTGAATTGCTATTATGGCTGTGCCCTGCCCTGTGTAATGCTGGCCTTCCCATGACACTGATAGAATGTGTCACCAGAGGAGGGAGTCTGGTTAGCGTGCAACTGCAATAGAGCTGCAGAGCACATGGTCTGTGCATGATCTTCACTCAGCAATAAGAAGCAGATTTATTCTAACAGTTGACCTCGGGGGCTTGAGGTTATGTATTTAAAAACGGAGAATCGTGCTTACATCTGATGACTATGCAGCAAAGGTAATAAATGTAGATTTAAAGCTAAACCCAAAAGCAAACATGTACCCTCACCAGCCACTTTATTAGGTACACCTTGCCAGTACTGGGTTGGACCCCCTTTTGCCTTCAGAACTGCCTTAACCACTTGAACTCCGGAAGATTTACCCCCCCTTCATGACCAAGTCGTTTTTTCCGTTACTTTAACTGACAATTGTGCGGTCATGGGATGCTGTACCCAAATAAAATTGCTGTCCTTTTTTTCCTATAAATAGAGCTTTCTTTTGGTGGGATTTGATAACATCTGCGGTTTTTATTTTTTGTGCTATAAACAAAAAAAAAAATACTGACAATTTTGAAAAAAATATTTTTTTTTACTTTCTGCTATAAAACAAATCCAATAAAAAAATATAAAAAAAAACAAATTTCTTTATCAGTTTAGGCCAATATGTATTCTTCTACATATTTTTATTATTATTATTATACAGGATTTATATAGCGCCAACAGTTTGTGCAGCGCTTTACAACAAACAGAGGGCAGACAGTGCAGCTACAATACAAATCAATACAGAAGGGATCAGAGGGCCCTGCTCGTTAGAGCTTATAATCTAGATTGATTGGTTTGCGCAAAAGTTATAGCGTCTAAAAACAATGGAATATTTTTATTTTTACTAGTAATGACGGCAATCAGTGATATTGCGGCAGACAAATTGGACACTAATTGACACTTTGACACTTTTGCTGCACATCCATGATGGGAATCTCCCGTTCCCCCACATCCCAAAGGTGCTCTATTGGGTTGAGATCTGGTGACTGTGGATGCCATTGGAGTGCAGTGACCTCATTGTCTTGTTCATGAAACCAGTGATGAGATGATTTGAGCTTTGTGACATGGTGCATTATCCTGCAAGAATGAGCCATCGGGAGATGGGTACATTGTAGTCATAAAGGAATGGAGATGATCAGCAACAATATTCAGGTAGGCCGTGGCGTTTAAACAATGCTCATTTAGTACTAAGGGGCCCTGTTCTGCCCTCACAATGTGTTTGAAGTTGCAATGTTCTGGCAGACAGCGAACATTTTTCACATTAAAGACTGAGGCGGAAGGGTTAACAGTAGTAATCTTTACTGAGATTAGCTTTATGTTCAAGTTTCAGTTTCAGTTCTTTAAGTTTGAGTTAAGTTTTTGTAAACTGTAAAACACAATTATAAAGTATGCATCAGCATTTAACATTACAGTACAATGCAAACACTGACTGACATGCATGCTACATTACTATAGGCCTTAGCTAACATAACATGTTGTCTAGCTAAAAGAAATCCCTGGCAGAAACATGCTACCAAATACACTGCACATGTAGCTGAATAAGTAGAACACATTCTACTTGAACTAATTGTTACGTACCAGGTAGGGAGCCTGACGGTAGGGGATGGCCTCTCCTATGACCCCGGTTTGAGGGACCGTTGGGGTTGAGACAGCGGCCACAAGAGCACGGTGAGGTATGAGTGCCTGTGACAGTCCAATGGTGTTCACCAGCAGGCGGTCCCTGAGATGGTGGGAGATGACCTGCAGATGGAAGGTGTAGTTAGATAGGAGCTACCAAGTTGAGCTGGGAAGCTGCAGAGCTGGAAGCCACTGAGGTCTGGACGGCAACAGGCACTAAAGCGGAGTCAGGTGAAAGCAGGTTCGGCAACGGGCTGGCAGTGCGGTACAAGAGGAGCAGGCAGGTGGGTGGTCGGGTCCAAGCAGGGTCGTCAACAGGCAGGCAGCAAAGGTATCAGAGGATCAGGCAGGAGAGTGGTGATAGACAAGCCAGGATCGGGTGCAGGCAGACAGCAGGAGGGTCGTAAACAAGTCAGGTCGGTAACAGCTTCAGAACAGGTTATCAGGTTGCAGGTGAGTACAGGTAACGCTGTAGATCAGACAGTACTTGCTGCAAGGTGTGTCCCGTTGAAATAGAGCCGTCTGGCGCCGTCTCCTAACACTAATAATAGCCTACTTACAGACTTATACTTCCAAGGCCTGTGATTGAGGGACAGTGGAAACACCATGCATCCTTCTCTGCAGGGGATATCAAGCAAATGAACTGCTGAACAGGAAGTGGGATTAACAGTACATTTCCTGCTAGCAATGGCTGCTAATTTAAAGCAACAGTACGATAAATAAATACCTACTGTATGGTGGCCAGAACAGGCATAAAGTGTGCCAAGAAAATATCTCCCACAATATTACACCACCACCACCTGCCTGAACCGTTGATACAAGGCAGGATGGATCCATGCTTTTATGTTTACACCAAATTCTGATCCTACCATCTGAATGTCACAGCTAAAATCGAGACTCAGACCAGGTAACGTTTTTCCAGTCTTATATTGTCCAATTTTGGTGAGCCTGTGCGAATTGTAACTTTAGTTTTCTGTTCTTAGCTGACAGGAGTGGCATCCCGTATGGACTTCTGCTGCTGTAGCCCATCTGCTTCAAGGTTCAATGTGTTGTGCATTCAGAGATGGTATTCTGCATACCTTGTAATGGGTTATTTGAGTTACTGTTGCTTTCTATCATCTCGAACCAGTCCTCTGACATCAACAAGGCATTTTCGTCCACACAACTGCCGCTCACTGGATACTTCCTTTTTTTCAGACCATTTACTGTAACCCTAGAGATGCTTTTGCGTGAAAATGCCAGTAGTTTGGCAGTTTTAGAAGTACTCAGACCAGCCCGTCTGGCACTAATAACCATGTCACTTTCAAAGTCACTTAAATCCCCTTTCTTCTGATGCTCAGTTTGAACTTCAGCAAGTCATATTCGCCACATTTAGATGCCTAAATGTATTGAGTTGCTGCCATGTGATTGGCTGATTAACAATTTGTGTTACCAAGCAATTGAACAAGTGTACCTAATAAAGTGGCAAGTGAGTGTATTGTATTGCAGATTACTGATTCTTAGATGTGGAGACTGCATTACTTTTCTCTTTTAGGCTGTCTTTCCCTTATTTTCACCAGGTGATCTGGCTAGTAAGTTTGCTGTTTTTCAACAGCACAAGCTGTCCTGCAAATGTATCGGTTTAAGCGGAACTAAACCCTCCTATCGTTTTCAGCCAAGGAAGCTGCCATCTTGGCCTCTGTTTGGTACCCTAACTGCCATAGTGCTGCACACGTGATCAGTTATGACACCAGCCATTGGATGGTTTGACAGCTTCATTGAGAGCACAATGTGACAGTTACATTCTCGGTAACTGTTTTTTTAAACTGTTAAATCTGCATGGGTGCTTACAATGATCAGCCTAAAACCTTTATCCCAAAAGTAAAAAAACTGTTCTGCAACTGCAGTGTGAGTTGGAGTTCAGCTTCAGTTTGTTAGTGCATCTAAATCTGCTAATACATCCAACACTACCCCTCCCTCCAGACTGAAAATGCTGCTGTCCAGAGGCACTCTAATACAGGAGGTGTGTTACTAGCCAGATCCCCAGAGGAAAACAGAGGGGAAATGCCTAACGAAATAAAAACAAACACAGCCATTACATTTAATGATTGGTAAGCTGCAATATATTCAACTTTTGGTTTGGGATTTATTATCATTTTGAACCCTAAATATATGACATTTAGTTTGCTAAAGGGATTTTTTTCACATTTTTTAGTATCTCAGTGCTGCTGATCTCTTCCAGCCTGTTTCAGCTACTTCCTGAATACATTGCATAAACGCTTGCTCTAGCTTCAACTGTCCCTCATTCTAGAACTGCTGCCAGATAGTGACAGCAGTGGACCATGTTCTATCTCTAGGCTACATACACACGGGTGTTATGAAATACGAGTTGTAAAGCTAGTACTGACACCAGAATAAAGCTGCATTAAAAATGCAATTTTATCAGCGTTATGCATTGACGTCATTGCATGTTTAGCCACGCTAGCTTTCAGCAGCGTTTCTCTGCCTCTATTCAAAATATTGGTTCCCTATGGGGGCCCATTTATTTGAATAGAAGTCGCACCAGAAGTCAGATCACGATGATCCAACTTGCGGTGCGACTTGTGTGCTGAGGATCTTGAAGGGGAACCCGCGCAAAAGTGAAAAAAAATTGCATGGGGCCCCCCCAAGAGATACTAGACCTATTTTTTAAGGGGGAACCCCACACCAAAAAAATGGCGGGGGTCCCCCCAAAATCCACACCAGACCCTTATCTGAGCACGCAGCCTGGCAGGTCAGGAAAGGGGGTGGGGACAAGCGAGCACCCCCCTCCTTGACTATACCAGGCCGCATGGGGAGTATGGGCGATTTGGGGCAGGGGGGCACTGCACCCCAAAGAACCTTGTCCCCATGTTGTTGAGGACAAGGGCCTCTTCTTGAAAACCCTGGCCGTTGGTTGTCAGGGTCTGCGGGCGGGGGGCTTATCGGAATCTGAAAGCCACTTTTAACAAGGGGGGCCCCAGATTCCGGCCACCTACCCTTTGAGAATGAGTATGGGGTACATTGTACCCCTACCCATTCATCTAAAAGGAAAATGTCAAAAATAAACACACTGCACAGGCTTTTAAAGTATTTTATTAAATCAGCTCCGGCGTTTTCTCCTTCTCCGGCTCTTCTCCCTCCTCTGACGTCTTCTGCTCTTTTGCGTAGTCTTCTTTCTTCTGCTTTTTTGCCGGTCCTTTTATCTGCGCCATTTCTTGCTCTTTTGCCAGGTCTTCTCCGCTGTCTTCTCCCTCTGTTCTTCCTCCAATGTTGAAACAACGTGATCTCCCGCACTAATGGTGTTTCCGTGCTGTGCGTTGTCTTATATTGGCATGGGGCGGGGCCACCCACTGACACCATCCAGAGGCCCCACCCCCTTATGATATGGTGATGTCATAAGGGGCAGGGCCTCCGAGTGACATCAGCAGATGGCCCTGCCCCATGCCAATATAAGTCAATTCAGAGTGCCAAGACACCATTAGTGCGGGAGCTTGCGTTGTGTCAACATCGAAAGAAGAACAGAGGAAATACAGAGGGAGAAGACAGCAGAGAAGACCCGGCAAAAGACCAGAAGATGGTGCAGAGAGAAGAACAAGCAAAAAAGCAGAAGAAAGAAGACGCCGGAGGAGGGAGAAGAGCCGGAGAGGGAGAAGACGCCGGACCTGATTTAATAAAATACTTTAAAAACTTGTGTAGTTTGTTTATTTTTGACACTTTCCTTTTAGGCAAATGGGTAGGGGTACAATGTACCCCATACTCATTCACATAGGGTGGGGGTCAGGATCTGGGGGCCCGCTTGTTAAAGGGGGCTTCCAGATTCCGATAAGCCCTCCGCCTGCAGACCTCGAAACTGATGACCAGGGTTGTCGGGAAGAGGCCCTTATCCTCATCAACATGGGGACAATGTGCTTTGGGGAGGGGGGGGGGCGCAGTGCCCCCCTTGCCCCAAAGCACCCATACTCCCCATGTTGAGGCCATGCAGCCTGGAATGATCCAGGGGGGGGGGTGCTCGCTTGTCCCCACCCCTTTTCTGAGTTTTTGCGCCGAATTGTAACATATTTGTCGCAATTCGGAGCAGTCCGTAAAGAGACGGGGATAAGTTTTAGTTACCAAGGGATACCCTCAGGTAACTAAACTTATCTTCGGAGTGGTCTTCAGCCTAGTACTAGGCTTAACGCCACGCTGAACACACGACTCCTAGAACTTCCCCTTGGGGACGTTTTTACTCTTATTTTAAACGTACCCCAAGGGGGGTTTTAGGCATGGTCTGGGAATAGACCGGACCGTCCAGTCCTTTTCCCCACCCCTGTTCGCTCGTGGGGGGGGGGGG
>BLSH010418435.1:748608-768239 GCA_018402905.1 Glandirana rugosa | reverse complement strand
ACACTTAACACCTAAGTGTACGACATCGTATCGATACTCTCCTTTGGACCTCTCATTTCGGCGCGCGGGAAGCGCGATTCTGGGAGGACGTCAATAGACGTCCTCCCAGAATTAAGCAACCGCCCTGTAGACGTCAATTGTCTATAGGGCGGTTGTTAAGTGGTTAATGTGTTGAATAGGTTTTTATGTATTCTTTGGTTTCTGAGCATGCGTAATCTTGCTCTTACGATTTATTTTCGGATGAAAACCATACTAATTAAACAAAAATCGGACACATAACAAAAATGTTATAGTCTGCACATCCAGCTTCTGTTGGACGAAAAACCAGAATAGGCTGTTGAAAGCACCATACTAGAGATCCGAAAATTGGCAGATTGTTCTTCGGACAAAATTTTACTTCCGATTTTCGTATCGTATGTACAGGCCTTTACTCTCCAGGTTTCCTCTCATAGCTATGCTACAGCATGTGAATCCACAATTCACAGAGAGGACAGACCACACAGGAAACTCATTGAAGCTGAAGCTTAAACATTTTTTTGGGGTACAACTTCAGTAACATAACTTACTTGCAATAAAGTGTATGCCACATCCTGCATACTGTTTCATACTATCGAAATCTTCTCCTCAGTAAAGCCACCAGGTCCTCTTCACAGCACTGAATTTACAGTAAGAAGCAGTCAGCAGGACATAATACATGTCATCACAGGTAAGTTATGTACAGTGGGGAAAATAATTACTTGATCCCCTGAAGATTTTGTAAGTTTGCCCACTTACAAAGAAATGAAGGGTCTATCATTTTTATCATAGCTGTATTTTAAATGATAGAGACATAATATCAACCAAAAATCCAGAAAAAAAAGTAAAACATGACTTAATACTTGCTGGAGAAACCCTTGTTGGCAAGTACAAAAGTAAGACATTTTGTGTAGTTGGTGACCAGGTTTGCACACATCTCAGGAGGGATTTTGATCCACTCTTCGCAGATCTTTAAATCGTTAAGGTTTCTTGGCTGTCTCTTGGCAACTCAAAGTTTCAGCTCCCTCCATAAATTTTCTATAGGATTAAGGTCTGAAGACTGACTAGGCCACTCCATGACCTTAATGTGCCTCTTCTTGAGCTACTCCTTTGTTGCCTCAGTGGTATGCTTTGGAAGACGGCTCTCATTCAAGATTTTACAGTACATGGCCCTGTCCATTGGCCCCTCAATGTGGCTAAGTTGGCCTGTACCTTTAGCAGAGAAACAGCCCCAAAGCATCATATTACCACCCCATGCTTGAATGTAGGGATGGTGTTCTTAGGGTCATAGTCTGCATTTTCCTTCCTCCACGGCGAGTTAAGTAAATGCCAAAGAGCTCAATTTTATTCTCATCTGACCCCAGCACTTTCTTCCAATCCTTCTCTGAATCATTTAGATGTTCATTGGCATGACTGTTTCTGAAGACTGACTAGGCCATTCCATGACCTTAATGTGCCTCTTCTTGAGCTACTCCTTTGTTGCCTCAGTGGTATGCTTTGGAAGACGGCTCTCATTCAAGATTTTACAGTACATGGCCCTGTCCATTGGCCCCTCAATGTGGCTAAGTTGGCCTGTACCTTTAGCAGAGAAACAGCCCCAAAGCATCATATTACCACCCCATGCTTGAATGTAGGGATGGTGTTCTTAGGGTCATAGTCAGCATTTTCCTTCCTCCACAGCGAGTTACGTAAATGCCAAAGAGCTCAATTTTATTCTCATCTGACCCCAGCACTTTCTCCCAATCCTTTTCTGAATCATTTAGATGTTCATTGGCATGACTGTACATGTGACTTCTTGAGATGGGGGACACGCCGTTCTTGGAGCAAGAAAAATGCTGACTATGGCCCTAAAAACACCATCCCTACAGTACAGAGGTGGAAACATTATGCTTTGGGGCTGTTTCTCTGCTAAAGGTACAGACCGACTTTGCCACATTGAGGGGCCAATGGATGGGGCTATGTATTGTAAAATCTTGGATGAGAACCTTCTTCCATCAGCTAGAACACTGAAGATGGGTCATGGATGGGTCTTCCAGCATGACAATGAACCAAAACATACCATCAAGGTAACAAAGGAGTGGCTCAAGAAGAAGCACATTAAGGTCATGGAGTGGCTTAGCCAGTCTCCAGACCTTAATCCTATAGAAAATTTATTGAGGGAGCGGAAACAGCGACAGCCAAGAAGCCTAAGGCCTCATGCACACAGGACATTTTTTGACTGTTTTACAGCAGCTGTTTTTAGTTGCAGATGTTTTTTTCTACAGTCAATGAACCCTCCATCATGTTATCCTAGGTGTTCATGTACACATAGGCTGTTATCAACTGTTCAACTGTTTTTAGCAGTGACGTTTTTGAGCTGTAAAAAAAACCCAAGACCAGAGGGTTCTGAGAGACGTTTTTCAGCTGTAAAAACGTTCAAACGCTCATAAACGCTCAAAACCATTGATCCCCAAAGTTTTTAAACATTTCAGATCAATTGAAAAAGAAAAAAAAACGCTGGCCCTTTAAAAATGCTAAAAAAGCGAAAAACCGGCGGTAATGTAACACTGGTAAAAGCTGAAAAAATCACTGATAAGCTACTGACGTTTTTTGGACTTTTTTAAAAAGTCCTGTGTGCATGAAGCCTAAAGGATTTAGACAAGATCTGTAAAAAAGAGTGGACCAAAATCATTCCTGAGCTGTGTGCAAACAACAAGGGTTTCTCCACCAAGCTGTAAGTCATGTTTTGCTTGGATATCAAATACAGGCGGTCCCCTAGTTACAAACATCTGACTTACAAACGACTCCTACTTACAAACGGAGGGAGACCACAGGAAGTGAGAGGAAATCTCCCCCTAAGGCCTCATACACACGGACGTTTCTTAAAAAATAAACAAAACGTCGGGCCCGATGTCAAGGAAAAAAAATCTGCGTTTTTCGGCGTTATGCATCGGCGTTAGTGAGCGTCGGCGTCAATAGGCGTTTTTGAAAAAAAATCATCCCTCTGCTATTTTTCAACCTAAAAACGTTGGCGTCAATAAACGCCGGTTAACGCCGGTACAATATTAGTTGGCGTTTGTTGGCGTTTTGTGGCGTCGGCGTCAAAAAATGCCAAAACGTTACAGCCTCAGAACGCACTGGCCGTGGGTTCTAGTTTCAGCTCACTAACGCCGACGCCATATACAGCTCAAAAACGTTGGCATTTTTATGGGGCCATTGACTAACATGGAGAGCTACAAAAAACGTCAGAAAACGCCGGCGTCAAAAAACGTCAGTATGTATGAGGCCTTAGAAGGGAAATTCACTCCTGTAAGAGTTATTATGGGAAAAAGGTGTCTCCATTGATGCTTTATTACCAATTCTTGTTTCCACAACAACCCAAAATTTTCAAGTCATTGGGACAGGAAGTGAGGTGAAATCTTCTGAACAGAAACATAGACAGCAAAACAAACATTACAGGGGTGTTAACCTTTCCCTATGCTGTCTGAAAAGCTTAAAAATAGTTTTTTTGGCTGAAGCTACACTTAAAAAATATACCTGTTCCCACTTACAAACAAATTCAACTTAACCACTTGCCGACCGTCAATCGGCAATTGACGGCGGCAAGGTGGCTCTGTAATGCGGATCGCCGTCATACGACGGCGGCCGCGTGATCGAGCCTAGTGAGCGCGCGCGCGCCACCGGAGGCGCGCCCGCGCGCTCACTGTGTCCGGGGAGGGCCGGGGAGTGGATGCGGCGGCTTCGATTGCCGCCGGCTACCCGCAATGGCCCCCCCGGAGCGAAGGAGCGGAGGTCCGTGTAAGTAAACACGGACCTCTGTGTGAGGGGGAAGGGCTGTGATCACAGCCTTCCTGTACATGAAGGCTGTGACCACTTCCCTTCTCCTGTTAGGGCAGTCCCCATACAGTTAGAACACGCCCAGGGACCATAGTTAACCCTTAGAGCGCCCCCTGCAGGTTAACCCCTTCACTGCCAATGACATTTACACAGTAATCAGTGCATTTTTGTAGCACTGATCGCTGTATAAATGCCAATGGTCCCAAAAAAGTGTCAAAATGGTCCGACATGTCCGCTGAAATATCGCAGTACCGCAAAAAATTGCAGATTGCCGCCATTATTAGTAAAAAATAAAAAAAAAATAAAAACCCCAAAAATGAATTCTCATCATCCGTAAACGCGACCACTTTTGCGCAAACCAATCAATAAACGCCAATTGCGATTTTTTTTTATCGCAAATATGAGGAAGAATATAAATCGGCCAAAAACGGTGAAAAAAAATGTTTTTCTATATTTTTTTTTTGGATTTGTATTTTAGCAAAAAGTAAGAAATTTGGGTTTTTTTGCAAAATTGTCGCTCTTCTTTTGTTTATAGCGGCGATCAGAAATGACGCAGAGGTGATCAAATACCACCAAAAGAAAGCTCTATTTGTGGGAAAAAAAGGACGCAAATTTCGTTTGGGTACAACGTCGCACGACCGCGCAATTGTCAGTTAAAGCAACGCAGTGCCGAATCGCAAAAAGGGCTCCGGTCCTAAAGCTGGAAATCCTTCCGGTCCTTAAGTGGTTAAGAACAAACCTACAGTCCCTATCTTGTTTGTAACCTGGGACTGCCTGGACTTATTTTACTCACTGAACTGCAAATTTATAACATTTGTATGTGTTTTTTCTGGATTTTTGGTTGATATTCTGTCTCTATCATTTAAAACACCACTATGATAACAATTATAGATTCTTTATAAGATGGGCCATCTTACAAAATCTGCAGGGGATCAAATAATTATTTTCCGCACTGTAAGTTATTTACCTAAACTTCAGATGAGGTCAACTCTCAGAGTACTCCGCTCTCTCCTTCCGCCAGACCTACCGCCGCCTTGTGCTGGTCCTCCCTCTGCCAGTTCTAAGATTGTTATAGAGACATATTCCATTTCTCAACGTGAATAGTGTTTAAATGTTTGGTACAAATACATAAGAGCATTATATTGTGCTTTATTTGCCCATAGTTCAGATTTAAGCAACAATTACAAAGTACACAAGACTGCAGTCACGCTGACGCTCTGCTAATTCCAATAGATAATCACATGAAATTCCCTATAGGAATCCTGCAGAGATGCAACTAGGCATCATTGCTTTGGATGCCAAAGTACCTTGTCAGACATCACTCAGAGACTCATTAACAACACATTCTTGTCAGGCTAGGCTGCCGCTGACATTTGATTACTGGAGCAAGATCTCTAATTTACAGGCATCCCTTTAAAATAGTAATGTTAATTCTGAAGATATGAAACATTTATTAGCTTTTGTCATTGTTATAAAGAAATACTCACTTTGGATACATACACGAATGCTGAGGACTCCAGAGCCAAACTAGAAAATATTACCAAGAAAACTGATATATAAGAATCTTAAATCATTCTCTTCGTCCCTCCCAAGACCTCATGCTTCCCTTTTCATCTCCTCCCATGCTCGCCTCCAGGTAGAGTTGCCACCTCACCCCTTTAAACCCAAACAAGTATTCATTACACAGGTTCAGTGGCTGATTAAGGTGGTAATTAAACTCACTTGGTGCCTTATCTGCATGAAATTAGCCTCAGAACAACCTGTGTAATTCATATGTGTCCTGGTTTAAAGGGATGAGGTGGCAACCCTACCTCCAGGACTTCTCCCGAGCCTCTCCTATCCTTTGAAATTCCCTAACCAAATCTGTCCAACTATCTCCTACTCTATCCACTTTTAGGCAATCCCTGAAAACTTTTCTCTACAGAGAAGCCTATCCTGCCTCCACCGAACTGTGCTTCTATTTTCTCCATAAGCTCATCCCCCACAGTTATTACCTTTTGTATAACTTGACCCTCCCTTTTAGATTGTAAGCTCTAACGAGTGGTGCCCTCCGATTCCTCCTGTATTGAATTGTATTGCAACTGTACGGTTTTCCCTAACGTTGTAAACTGTTGGCGCTATATAAATCCTGCATAATAATAATAATAATCATAATAAAAAGTATACACTATTGATATTTCATGCTCACATACTGGAAAAAAGAATCAAATGTTTCTGATAATTATATTGTTAATTAAATAATTAAACTGCATTGGTGAGATACACGTACCAATCCACGCTTCTTTGCCCTGCGGGTGAACACCTGAATGGACAAAGTGATGGTTTCTCTGACACTGTGCCCGGCCTATGCAAGTATTTACATATTCTAAACCAGCAGTAAAATCACCTTGAAACAAACTCTCACTCACCTAAGTAGCTATAAGCTTTGTGAGGAAATTCATCTGCAAAATTAACAATAGAGGTACTGAATCTTTGTAACCTGCCAACCCTCTAATGTAAACACACAGCTGAGATTTCCAACCTATTTGTTAAAAAGTCTGTATATAGCACTACAAAACATACACTTCACAGTCCACATGTGTTTATCTGCTGCTTAACTTTAGACAGGAAACAGGAAGCTTTTTTATTACAATGAAAAGAGATGGAGTTTAACCATAGAGCAGCTACAAACTTATAAACACTGCCATCTACTGGTTGAAGAATATATCTCTATGAAATACAGACATACAGTTATTGGTGTGCGCAGCCTATTACATTAGAGCACAAACACATATGCATGTATATCAGTAGAGCAGTGGACGGTGTCAGAAGAGCAGAGATTGGTGTCAGTAGTTTTTATTTTTATTATTTTATTATTCTTTTACCATTTTTTTTAGGAGTCTCAATGGGGCACTTTGATGAAATATCAAGGATCTAAACAGAGAGAGAGAAAGGGACTGAGGACAGAGCTTCCCCAGTTCCTTTCTCTGCAGCCTAAGCTGCACTGGACAGTGACTGAATGGGAAGTGCTCTGTGCTGAGCGGCTTCCTGTTCATTCACAAAATGAATCATAGTAAACAGTTTACTATACTTCAGTTAAGAATGAACACAGGAAAGATTGGTACAGATCACTCACTGTGTTCATTCATCTATCCTGAAACAAACCCAGCAGCAGCGGGCGGGAGAGGAGGGAAGCTGGCAGCACTGCAGTGAGGAGACAGGGGGCACTAGGAAGCAGGGGGAATCAGTGCCACACAGGGTGATTAGGGTATGCCCAGGCACACCTGGCACACCCTGTGTGCATGCCTATGTAGCAGTTGTTGGACAAAATACATGAACATTGTATTCCAACACGATCATATACTGACTGTGTTGGAACCTGATTTTAGAGTCTTTGTTGTGATCTTTGAGAATGAAAAACTTCCATGTACAAGTAGCTAGGGAGGTCAGGGATGGTTTGTTTTAAATCTCTTTTGCTACATGTTAACATTATGCCAATGTGTATATGAATATTTACACACAGGTATGCTTTACAGGGAAAGGGAATAGCTTAAAGCAGACCTTAAGTCTTTTTTTTTAACTTTCCGTCTATTAAATCTTCTACCCTTGTTGTTTTTTTGTAATTCCTTTATTTTCCAATAGAGAGTTACAGTCAACAGCTAAGGTACGCAATGATAACGATATCACAGACAGGTAGGGTCCCATAAGCAGAATTAGAGAACAAACATGCCCAGCGCTGCACAGTGGTGCATCATGCTAGGAAGTCCATCAGACAATCATATGAAAGACACACTAAGGTGCAAAAACAGTATAGAAGATATAATAAAGGGGAGTAACTTAGACTGGAACCTTTTAAACATAACGGAATATAATATAGAAATGGGGCAGTATAGAAGACGAAATGTATACAATGATATACACCATATCTGAACAACATAGCCCATCACTGAATCAAAAAAACAAAAAAACAAAATGGGGAAGCAGCCATAGGAGAAAAAGGTTTGGGGGTTAGATGCCTCCAAAGCAAGAAAGGGACAGGATAAGGGGAAGAGAGTAAGGAGGAATACAGAGAGGGCCTCTTGCCCGGGGAGTGGTGTTAAATCCAGGAAGTCAGTTTGATCGTGCCACCTCCTGAATGTAGACATCAGTGCACACAAAATGGTTCCAAGGTTGCCAGGTCTCACGGAAGGTCTCCTCCAGATTGTGCAAGGTAGTGTTAAGATCCTCCATGTCTCTTAATTCATTGGCTTTAAAGAACCACAGAGATTTTGATGGGGTATTTTCAGATCTCCAACAGAGGGGGATGCATGCCTTGGCTGCATTCAGCAACTGGATTTTAAGGAAGGCCTTATACTTCTTGATTGGTCTCTCTGAAGCAGACAGGCCGCAGAGTTCCCTTCCAGATCAACATTTGTCAGGTGTTTGATTGTGCATATCACCTCATGCCGAAAGGGCCCAAGTTTAAGACAGTTCCAGAAAATATATAGCATAGTCCCCTCAGCGTTACCGCAGTGGCAGCATACACTGGGAACCTGGGGAAGAAACTATGTAAGGTGGTGGGCACTCTGTGCCATCTGGCTGAAATCTTGTAACGTGTCTCCTGGGTCCTGGTAGCTATAGAGGACTTTTGGGTAAAATGGAGGATCTTCTCCTTCTGAGAGTCAGTGAACTGGGTGCCTAAGTTTGACTCCCATTTAGATAGGATGGGCTGAACATACACTTCCACCGGTCGAGTCAAAGAGGCATACATTAGTGAAAGGCTATGGTGAACAGGCTCCCCCCGACGACAAATGTGTTCCAGTTCCGTGAGCTGGCGAGATGCCCCTGATGTCCACAGACATCCATGCAGAAAGTTGCGTAACTGGATACCACTCCAGAAATCCAGCAGAGGGTCCACGGCAGACACCCCAGCAGAGGGGGAGAGTCGACCATCAGGGTCCACAAAGTTACAGGGACGGAGTCAGCCACTCATGACCAAACGTGGAGGGAAGTTTGCTAGGTACAGTTTGGAGGGGTCAGAAGTGATATCCACCCCCAAAAAACGGATCATGTCAGTCGCCTAGTGAAGGGGGAACGTCGGACGGAGTGATTTTTATCAGGTCCCTGTCCCCCGTGATGTTAAGAACAGACAATTTAAATAGATTAATTTGGAAAAAGGAGAGAGCACCATGCTCCTGCAAAGACTGGAGCAGTTTCAGAAGGTAGGTAAGTGGTTCCATTAGGAAAAAGATCAAGTCATCTGCAAATGCGGGCACTTTATGCATCCCGAAGCTTTTTGAAAGACGACAACGCCTGAATCTGCCCAAACCGTACACAGGAAAGGCTCTAAGGTGAGTATAAATATCAAAGGGGACAAGAGGCAGCCCTGTCGTGTGCCATTATGGATGCTGAAAAAATCGGATCTCGTCTCATGGATCTTGACCGCTGCCGTGGGGTTAGAATAAAGGGACATTATCCAACTCAGCATGGAATCCGGAGACCAATATGTTCCAGGGTGGCTCGCATGAAGGTCCAGTTTACCCGGTCAATAGCTTTCTCTGCATCTGTAGACAGCAAGAGAAGAGGTCTATTTGATGATCTGGCTGCATGGATCAAGTTCACCACCCGGATGGTATTATCGAGTGGCTCGCGAAGGGGCACAAAGCCTGCTTGGTCTCTATGGATGAGACTCGGGATATGTGGGAAAAACCTATTGGCCAGAATTTTCGCAAATAATTTAATGTCCGTATTCATAAGGGCTATCAGGCGGTAGTTCCTGCAGCAAAGCGGGTCTTTTCCCTCTTTTGGGGTAAGGGAGACATAGGCCCTCAGAGTGTCAGTCGGAAAGGACTCCCCATCTGTGATCGAATTTAGTGCAGAGACCAATGAACGAGATAGGGTCTCAAAAAAGACCTTGTAGTAACTCGGGGTGAGGCCATCAGGGCCAGGGGCCTTCTTTGGCTTTGAGTGGGCCAGGGCCACCCCCAACTCCTCGGCCATGATAGGCTCCTCTAATTCCTCCTGGACTGCAAGAGGAAGAGATGGCATGCCTAAGGAGGCAAGATAGGATTGAGGGGCGGCATTGCCCCCAAGAGGAGGATCCGAAGGAGGGGAACAGTCTAAATTGTAGAGACCCTCATAAAAGGATCTGAACTCCCCCGCCATAACAGTAAAAGTATGGAGCTTCTGCCCTGAGGAAGCCATGATATGGGAGATGTAAGTTTTTGTGCGTGGACCTCTCAGTGCCCGTGCCAACAACATACCCTGTTTGTTTGAGAATTCGTAAATTGTACAGTGAGCCAGTATTTGCTTTGTTTTGTGAAATAGGAGCGTACAAAGCTCCTCACAAACCCTAAGTAGATCCTGATATGTGGCACGGACACGGCCCTTGGACTTAGAGATAGGACAGACACTGTGGTATACCGCGGGGAAAGCCCCATTAGTCAGTTTAGGGATTCGATCACCACGAAAGTGCGTTTCCTGTAGAAAAGTGACTTGCGTCTTACCCTTCCGCAATCCAGCTAGAAGCTGAGAGCATTTTTCCCGTGTTTTAAGGCAGCGCGCATTGAGGGAGGTGACCATAAGGAGACCCATGGTGTTGTCTGGCCAGAATACGGAGCATGAAGAATTACCCCAGCCAGTGCGTCCCCCCTAGGCGAGAGGCAGAGAGTGGAACTAGAAGACAACACACCAAAAGGAAAAGACAGGAACAGACAGGGAAGAGAAGGAGTGCCCAAGTAGAGGCCCGCCCTATTTGGGGGTGGTAGGAGCAGTGGAGGTTGCCCAGAGTGGGCAGCTAAAGTACAATGAAAAACCAACACATTTGGAGATGAACAGGATGAGAACAGCGAGAAACATAATCCAATTAGATAAATGAGTGAACCAACAAAATTATACTAGAACTGAGAAAGGAAACAGCAGCAATAATAATAAAGGACCAGCACGTGGCCTGTCCATGGACTTTCCCCACCTGTGAGTCTCCCCGCCTGCCCCCCAAAAAGGGATGACGGACAGGGGAGAGCCAACAGACACCAAAAAGCAAGGCAAAACAAATTATGATTGGGTAAATAGAGCCTGATGGCCTGACTCGACCTAGACCTTATGCCCAACGCCCTGTAAATAGAACTATATAATTAACTAACTGAGGCACAATAATAGTAGTCAGACAAACAAACCCACGGAACCCAAAGAGTCAAGGCATATCAGTGGCAGTATAGACCTAGTCCCCGGGGTCACAGCAAACTGCCCAATGTCTTGCAATGTCACAGTCTGTGGGATCTTACCAGCCACACTCATTCATTGAAGAAAATGTTAGGCTTCGGATGAGGTCAGATAAGACCTTGAAGCCTCACGACCAGAGGCACGAGACCAGGGTCTTCACAGCCATTGCGGTCTTGGCAAGGGTGAGCCGAAAGCCTCTTGGGTAGGTAGAAAGTCAAACCAGTTCGAACACTGCTGGCTGGTTTATCAATGAAGCTGGTCAGGTAGTTGGTCCGGGGAGCGAAGGTGGATTTCAGATCCCTGCTTCCACACAATTAGATTTAAGGGCTGGCCCCAGTGGTAAGTGGCCTCTGCTTCACGAATCACTTCCAGCAGAGGTTGCATAAGGCCCCATCAGGGTAGATCATCAGAGTAGATCCGAATCATGGCTCCATCAAAGTTAATGGGGTCCTTTGACCATGCCAGGCGTAAGATCTCCTCTTTGATATTAAAAAAATGGACCCTAAAAAGCACGTCCCGTGACAGGTCTGAAGTAGCCAGGCCTTGGGAGGAGGAGGGAGGTGCCCTAGAACCTGGCACTCTGTGGACCCTGTCTAGCTCCAGCTCTGAAGTAGGAGGTGTACTCAGGACCTGCTTTAAAATATCTGTCACCGTGGTGCGTAGGTCCGAGCCCGTGGTAGCCTCCGGGATGCCGCGAAGTCGCAAATTTTTGCGCCTGCTTCAATTTTCCTCATCATCCAGCTGCAATTGGACTTCAACAAGAAAAGGCCTGTCGTTCCATTTCCAGGCTGTTGATGCGGGCATCTGTGGCATTTGTGGATGATTCTAAGTCCGTCACCTGCTCCTCAACAGTATCCACCTGCTGGCAGAGGTCATGGAGCTCCCGTGTGAGGGCATTTACAATCCAGGTAGCCATGGCCTGGAGGTCTTGTTTGGTGGGTAGGCCTACAACAATGTCCCAGAGGCCCCCCTCTGGGTAGCTGCCTGTCCCTGCCATGCTCAACAATACAGGCTGTGAGTCTGAGAGGTGCAGGTCCGGGGATAGTATAGAGGAGTGTGACCGATCCGCGCGTGGGGGGGGTGAGAGTCCCCAGCCGCTGCAGCCCCTGCTTGTGTGCCTGTCTTACTGCAGCTATTAGCGGCGGCGGTGCTTGTTGGGTTGACAAGCGGCGGCACCATCTTAGCTGGAGCCGTGGGAGATTATACAGCATGCTGCTACAAAAAGTAATGGGTGATCTCGGTTCCCCTCATCTCCCCGGTGGTCAGCAGGTATTTACGGTCCCCTGGCATTAAAGACTTCAGCCCCGGAAGGATTTACCCCCTTCCTGACCAGAGGACTTTTTGCGATACAGCACTGCGTCGCTTTAACTGACAATTGTGCGGTCGAGCGACGTTGTATCCAAACCAAATTGTCCTTTTTTTTCCCACAAATAGAGCTTTCTTTTGGAGGTATTTGATCACCTCTGCAGTTTTAATTGTTTGCGCTATAAACAAAAAAAGAGCAACAATTTTGATATAATAAGTATCCAAAAAAAAAACTAACAAATCATCAGTTTTTTTTTACATTGGGGGGGACAGATCAGACGCTTTTGACACTTTTATGGGACTGCTGACATTTATACAGCGAGCTGTGCTATAAAAATACACTGATTACTGTATAAATGTCACTGGCATGGAAGGGGTTAACACTAGGGGGCGATCAAAGGGTTAAATGTGTTCCCTCTGTGGTGTTTCTAATTGTGGGGGGCTGTATTCTGACAGGGAGTAGAGAGAGAAAGCTATTCTCGATTGCTCTCTCTACTTCCCTGACAGAATGGGGTTCTGTTTGTTTACACTAACAGTACCCCGTTCTGCCATTGATTCCCGCGATCACAGGTAGCCAGCGGACATTGCGGCTTCCAGCCACGTGCATCAGTTTCCCCGGTGTGCAGCAGACGTGCGCACCTGTTATAGTCAATTAATGGGCCGTTGTACAGCTACAGCGATTCGGGGGAATGTGCCGACCTGGTTCCCACAGCTGGTCGCAAGTGGTTAACCACTTAAGGACCGGAAGGATTTCCAGCTTTAGGACCGGAGCCCTTTTTGCGATTCGGCGCTGCGTCGCTTTAACTGACAATTGCGCGGTAAACAGAGCTTTCTTTTGGTGGTATTTGATCACCTCTGCGTCATTTCTGATCGCCGCTATAAACAAAAGAAGAGCGACAATTTTGCAAAAAAAAACAAATTTCTTACTTTTTGCTAAAATACAAATCAAAAAAAAAATATAAAAACACATTTTTTTCACAGTTTTTGGCCGATTTATATTCTTCCTCATATTTGCGATAAAAAAAAATCGCAATCGGCGTTTATTGATTGGTTTGCGCAAAAGTTTACGGATGATGAGAATTCATTTTTGGGGTTTTTATTTTTTTTTATTTTTTACTAATAATGGCGGCAATCTGCGATTTTTAGCTGTACTGCGATATTTCAGCGGACATGTCGGAACATTTTGACACTTTTTTTGGGACCATTGGCATTTATACAGCGATCAGTGCTATAAAAATGCACTGATTACTGTGTAAATGCCATTGGCAGTGAAGGGGTTAACCTGCAGGGGGCGCTCTAAGGGTTAACTATGTTCCCTGGGCGTGTTCTAACTGTATGGGGACTGCCCTAACTGGGGAAGGGAAGTGGTCACAGCCTTCACGTACAGGAAGGCTGTGATCACAGCCCTTCCCCCGCACACGGAGCGGAGGTCCGTGTTTACTTACACGGACCTCCGTTCCTTCACTCCGGGGGGGGGGGCATCGCGGGTGGCCGGCGGCAATCGAAGCCACCGCACTCGCTCCCTGGCCCTCCCCAGACACAGTGAGCGCGCGGGCACGCCTCCGGCGGCGCGCGCGCTCACTGTGCGCGATCTGGCGGCCGCCGTCTTATGACGCCGTTTCGCCTTACAGAGCCACTTTGCCGCCGTCAGATGCCGATCGGCGGTCGGCAAGTGGTTAAAGAAAGGCTCGCCTGATCGATTCGACGGGTGATTCCCGGTCTCAGCCCGTGCAGAGCTCTAGTCAGCATGTCCTCACACTGCCATCGTCAAGCCATGCCCTTGTTGTTTTAACTTTGGATAGTAAAACATTTTTTTTCTGCCAGTAAATACCTTATACAACCCACTTCCTGTTTCTTGTCTGGTCATTAGCCTAGGCTTATGACATCATGTACAGCTCTCTCTCTAACTCTGGTGATTGAAGATATTGGACAACAATCTAATTGATATATGTATTTATTACGCATCTTGAGTGATTTTTTGCTATCGATTTTGTACAAAGAAAAACTTACACATAGGATTTATTTGTGCGCCAATTTATTAATTTATTGGGCATATTGCACTTTATTCACATACATTTGTAATTTGCACACATCAATTATCCCTCACATTTTCAAAAATATACACTTATTTTTTTAGGGCACTTTATTAGCTTACTCATTACCAGAGTGTACAGGCAACGCTGCATTTCCTTTTTCCTTATATACACCTACAGTGGTGTTTAAATACCACCAAAATAAATCTCTATTTGCGTGAACAAAATGATAAAAAATTAGTTTGGGTACAGCGTTGCATGACCGCTCAATGGTCATTCAAACAGCGACCGCACTGAAAGCTGAAAATTGGCCTGGGCAGGAAGGGGGTAAAGAATAATTATAGTTAGGCTTTCCCTTTACTTCAACTCATAAAAGTCCTTTCTATTGCTCTCAGCCTCCTTTCTAAATTCCTTTGTTTTTGCTGCTCTTATCTGACTTCCTGTTATAGGGTGGCTACATCATTCTCCTTAACCACTTCCTTACTGAGCACTTAAATCCCCCTCCTGCCCAGACCAATTTTAGGCTTTCAGTGCTGTCGCATTTTGAATGACAATTGCGCGGTCCTGCAATGTTGTACCCAAACAGAATTTTTATCATTTTTTTCCCCACAAATAGAGCTTTCTTTTGGTGGTATTTGATCACCTCTGCAGTTTTTATTTTTTGTGCTTTAAACAAAGAGAGACGATTTTGAAAAAAGAAAAATATTTTTTACTTTTTTGCTATAATAAATATTCAAATAAAAATATATAAAAAAAATATTTCATCAGTTGTGGCTGATATATATTCTTCTATATATTTTTGGTAAAAAAAAATCACAATCGGCATATTTTGATTGGTTTGCGCAAAAGTAATTGTGTCTACAAACTGTGGGAATTGATTTATGGAGTTTTTACTATTTTTTTTTTTTTTTACTAGTAATGGCGGTGATCTTCGATTTTTATCGGGACTGCGATATTGCAGCGGACATGTCGGACATTTTTGACACAATTTTGGGACCAATGACATTTATACAGCGATCAGAAATTTAAATATCCACTGATTAATGTATAAATGTCATTGGCAGTGAAAGGGTTAACCTGCGGGGGGGCAGTGAAGGGGTTAACAGTGTTCCCTGGGTGTGTTCTAACTGTGTGGGGGATGGGCTGGTCGGGACATAACAGATCTAACTGATCCCAGTGACAGGGATCAGTAGATCTGGTATGGCCCATTCACAGAACGGAGAACTACCGTGTTTACATCGGCGGTTCCCCATTCTGCAGCTGCTAATGGTGATCGGCGGGTCTCGGGCGGACATAGAGTCCGCCCGACCCGCGGGCGCGCCCAAGCAGCGGGCCGCCGCAGGCTGCGAGTGCGCACGGGGAGCGTGCACAAAGGAGGACGTCCATAGACGTCCTCCGGGCATTTCAGAGCCGCATGGTAGCCGTCTTTTGGCTATAGCGTGGATCTGAACTGGTTAATCTTGCTGTATATAGGAATGTAGCCACTCTATTCTGCTCACTCCTGAATTGGACTATGGACTACGGGATGTGCAGTGAGCATATGACTACACTTAACCTGCAGTACTCATTTTAAACAAATGGAAGGGGGGGGGGGTGAGAGGTTTGGGAATTCACTAAGGAAAATATAAGGAAGCAGAAAAACACAGTAAAAATTGATTTAATAAAAAATAGATTACAAGGCCATTAAGTACTGGATGTATATGGATTATTTTTTCGAAGATTATCGTTAATGTCACTTTAACCAAAAGCTTTCTCCTGTAACACACAGCCTTTCTGCATATTCTTTTTTTATATTCCCCAAGTCAAACTAGTATAGGAATGTATATTTTCTTATCTACTGAACAGCAGTTCTCCAGCTATAAGGACATACACTGAAATCTGAGAATTGCTTATCTAGTTAGCTTATGTGGTTTTATGAAAATGACAATTATTATTATTATATAGTATTTATTTTGCGCCAGAGTTTGCACATCGCTTAACATAATGAATTACTACAAAAAGCTGTATTCAGATGTTGTATGTACAGATCAGATAATTCGGGTGCATACACGTGCACATACTAAGTGTGATCTGCTCTTATTTTGAATTTAATAAATGCCTACCTTCCTACTATGCCAATACTTTTATGTTCTAAAAGGCAAATCTGCAAATCAGTGCAGACTTTGTGGGTAAGGCTGGGTTCACACTATCCGACAAAAAAACGGTCCGACTTTGATCCTACTTTGCTGTGCTATTTATGGTCCTAAATAGGGTCAAAGTCGGACCGTTTTTCTGTGAATAGGGATCCGACTTTGATCCCGACAATACCAGGAACCTTGTGCTCTGATCTGGGATCACTTGTGGAGCTCTGTGGTCTGATGCAATTGGGTGGCTGACCTTAAGCTGGCCCCTGGAGGACATCCTGCCTTGTTGGAGTTGGGCCTCCTCCTCCTCCTCACTTTCCTCCTCTCTTCTCTCAGGCTTCCAATTACAGTCCGTGTCCTCATCATCCCCTCCCTTCTCGTCACTGGAGCAAACTTGGCAGTATGCTGCAGCTGGGGGGAACATGACTGCTATTTTCTTATCCTTTTGCGGCACCCCCTGTCGCTAGGCTCATGCTACTCCCTTCCTCAACCTGGGAACCAACATGGGAGCCTTCAAACTGCTGCACATCCTCCATCAGCATGTAACCGACACTTTGTTCGAATAACTCAGATGACTCCTCCGTGCATGATGGTGAGGCTACAGAAGGAGTAAATGTGAACAAGGATCTGGTGGAATAGGCTGCTTTGCCAGATGCGTTGGAAGGCAAACTTGTACGAGCCTGGGTGACAGAGAATGAGGAGGATGAGGATGGCTTTGTTATCCACTCCACCAACTCTTATGCATGTTGTGGCTCAATAGCACGTCCAACAGCAGAAAAAAAGGACAAGCATGACCCACCTGCAGAGGATGCACCATGTCCACCACCACCACTTTTCACTGAAGACACAGAGGCTGCTTGCCCTCTTTTAGTGGCTTGGGAGCATCTGCCTCTCCTTTGTGGCCTTCCTCACATGATGGGTATTTTTTTAACACCGCACTATACTGTACTATATACCGTACACCCCCGAATGCACTGATAGATAGTGTACACTCAGTACACTGCATGTATATCTGTATACACTAGACTGTATATATTTTAAGACACCATGTCAAGTAGTGTGCTATATACCGTACTCCCCCGAATGCACTGATATATAGTGCACACTCAATACGCTGTGTGTATATCTGTATACACTAGACTGTATATATTTTAAGACACCACGTCAAGTAGTGTGCTATATACCGTACACCCCTGAATGCACTGATATATAGTGTACACTTAATTTGCTGTGTGTATATATATATATATATATATATATATCTATATATACCAGGCTGTATATATTTTAATACACCAGGTCAAGTGTACTATATACCGTACGTACACCCCGAATGCACGATATGTAGTGTACACTCAATATGCTGCGTGTATATATATGTATACATTAGACTGTATATACTTTAAGACACCACGTGTACTATATACCGTACACCGCCCAATGCACCGATATATAGTGTACACTCAATACACTGTGTGTATATATACAGTATCTCACAAAAGTGAGTACACCCCTCACATTTTTGTAAATATTTTATTATATCTTTTCATGTGACAACACTGAAGAAATTACACTTTGCTACAGTGTAAACTAGTGAGTGTACAGTTGTAACAGTGTCTAAGTAATGTCTAAACCGCTGGCAACAAAAGTGAGTACACTCCTAAGTGAAAATGTCCAAATTAGGCCCAAAGTGTCAATATTTTTTATGGCCACCATTATTTTTCAGCACTGCCTTAACCCTCTTGGGCATGAGTTCACCAGAGCTTCACAGCTTCACAGGTTGCCACTGGTGTCCTCTTCCACTCCTCCATGATGACATCACAGAGCTGGTGGATGTTAGAGACCTTGCTCTCCTCCACCTTCCCTGTGAGGATGCCCCACAGATGCTCAATAGGGTTTACGTCTGGAGACATGCTTGGCCACTTCATAACCTTTACCCTCAGCTTCTTTAGTAAGGCAGCAGCCGACTTGGAGGTGTGTCTGGGGTCGTTATCATGTTGGAATACTGCCCTGCAAAGGGAGGGGATCATGCTCTGCTTCAGTATGTCACAGTACATGTTGGTATTCATGGTTCCCTCAATGAATTGTAGCTCCCCAGTGCTGGCAGCACTCATGCAGCCCCAGACCATGACACCATGCTTGACTGTAGGCAAGACACACTTGTCTTTGTACTTCTCACCTGGTTGCTGCCACACACGCTTTACACCATCTGAACCAAATTAGTTTATCTTGGTCTCATCAGACCACAGGACATGGTTCCAGTAATCCATGTCCTTAGTCTGCTTGTCTTCAGCAAACTGTTTGCGGTTTTTCTTGTGCATCATCTTTAGAAGAGGCTTCCTGCAGTGTGTGGCGTATGTCCTGAGCACTGACAGGCTGACCCCCCACCCCTTCAACCACTGCAGCAATGCTGGCAGCACTCACATGTCTCTTTCCCAAAGACAAACTCTGGATATGATGCTGAGCACGTGCATTCAACTTCTTTGGTCGACCATGGCGAAGCCTGTTCTGAGTAGAACCTGTCCTGTTAAACCACGGTATGGTCTTGGCCACTTTGCTGCAGCTCAGTTTCAGGGTCTTGGCAATCTTCTTATAGCCTAGGTCATCTTTATGTACAGCAACAATTATTTTTTTCAGCTCCTCAGAGAGTCCTTTGCCATGAGGTGCCATGTTGAATTTCCAGTGACCAGTATAAGAGAGTGAGAGCTATAACACCAAATTTAACACAACTGCTCCCCATTCACACCTGAGACCTTATAATACTAGCAAGTCACATGACACTGGGGGGGGGGGGGTGGCTAATTGGGCCCAATTTGAACATTTTCACTTAGGGATGTACTCACTTTTGTTGCCAGCAGTTTAGACATTAATGGCTGTGTGTTGAGTTATTTTGAGGGGACAGCAAATTTGCACTGTTATACAAGCTGTACACTCGCTACTTTGCATTGTAGCAAAGTGTCATTTCTTCAGTGTTGTCACATGAAAATATATAATAAAATATTTACAAAAATGTGAGGGATGTACTCACTTTTGTGAGATACTGTATATATATATATATACCAGGCTGTATATATTTTATAATTGATCTGGCCATCTGGATCGATCGCCGCTTGGTTTAAACGACAGGGGAGTTTTATTGAGTTGTGTGTCGGTAATTACA
>BLSH010418435.1:724522-747507 GCA_018402905.1 Glandirana rugosa | reverse complement strand
AACATATATCTAACGGGATAGATAGATAGACAGTCAATCACGGTCGTCCAATCACATCCCTTTATATATGATCTATCTATACCGATAGACATATGTCAGTCCGTCACGTTTTTATATATATGTGGAAGGAATAAAGAAATTACATTTATTATATTGACCCATGATTGTAGAAATCCATTTCAACTAGGTCCCACTTAGGCTAACTGAGCCCCTTAGTCCTTCCTTAAAAAAGGGGGCAATATCGTTTAACCTAGGTACGAAACGACCCCAAAAAACGGCTTTCGAGCCTATACAGCTTGGAGTAAGACAACATGCATAAAGAGGATGATGTGGTCAAAATACTCATTTGCCTAATAATTCTGCACACAGTGTATATATATACATATATACACATATACATACACACACACATACAACCAAATAATCCCATATACAATCCTTCACCCACAGTTGATCCAGAGGAAGGCAAAAAACCCCAGCAAAGCATGGATCCAATTTGCTATAACGGGGGAAAAAATTCCTTCCTGATTCCCCGAGTCAATCGGATTCACCCTGGATCAACTTTACCTAAAGATGTTAGTACCCAGTTATATTATTTACATTAAAGAAATAAGGAAGGTGTATATATATTTTTGCACTGCCTGACTGTATACAGATAGCCATATCTATCTAGTATATATTTCCCTACACTAACCTGCTGGCACTAACTGACAGATAGATAGATAGGGCAATCTATATACAATCTATCTTTTTTTCTTTTTATCTATCTATCTTTATATCTAGCTATCTATCTTTATTTTTTTCACAATTAGCAATAGCTAGCTAGTTAAACTGCCTACAATCCGCAACCTAAACTCTCTCTCTATCACTCCAGCACTGCCGCCAAAACACACTACATAGAGGCACTGTACAAGCGGCTTTATATAGTGTGGGGCGTGGATTGAGGCTGCTGAGCAGTGATTGGCTAAAGGCAAATTACCGGTTACACTTACCGGTAACTGCATTTCTAGGAAATCTTCCAGGAAATCATTCCTCATAGGCACTCACCTTCTAGTGTTCTACAATTTTACCTCCTCCATTAGACGGGAAGTAGGCCCACCATCCTGGAAGAGTTCCTAGAAATGCAGTTACCGATAAGTGTATCTGGTAATTTTCTCTAGTCATCTTCCAGGACGGCACACCTAAGAAGGGTAATCAATTAACCTCAGGCCTACCTTAGGGTGGGACAACTGCCTGCAAGACCTTCTTGGCAAACGCTCGGTTCTGCAGTGAGCTTTACCTCCATTCCATAATACCTGATGAAGGTATCTTATCTGGATCATGTGGCTGATCTGCAGGTCTGCTCCACTGATATCCCTGCCTTCTCCACTTTGGATGCAGGATCTAGGTAGAGTGGGCTCTTAAAGATTGAATCAGAAAACATGTTAAACTTGTAGGTTAGCAATGTTGCCTGTCTCAATCATCTAACAACCATGGCCTATTGTGCCTGTAGGTGCTACTTAGAACCACTAAAAAACTAATCAGAGACCTGTCTTGTAAGACAAGGACACTACATTGATCAATAAGATGGTCTGTCTTAACACCACTCTGTTCAGGGGAATAAATCTAAAAAGGGCTTCCTGACAGACAACACTTTTTATACATTTAATTATCTTTACGTCAGTGAAGACTAAGGGGAAAACTCCTTAAGGTTAATATATTAAAAGAAGCTTGATCCCTGGGTTTAGAAGGCACACCCAACCCATGGCTTCCCTTACACCTGAATGCCTACTTCAGGAGATTAAGTCCATAGCAGGAGTAGAACACTCATATTGCTGCACCTTGTTCTGCTAGGAGGGTGATATGAAGGCTATGTACTGATCCGTAACCTATTCTGTCAGTGTTATGGGAGATTTCTGGCTGTGAATCTAAAAACAAAAGTTAATTCTGCAATTGCAGGAACACATTCACAGGACGCAATCACTGTGTTTAAAATGTCCGTTCTGACAAAATGTATTATTACATGATATTTTATACATAGATAAGAAAGAGGTGGTGTGAGATGTTATTAAATTGAAATATATTATTAAAGCTAGCGAATAGAACAATTGCAAAAGTAAAACCTTGAGAGGGGAAGGGGAGTAGAGACAGAGAGAGCTTCTAGCAGAAGTTGTATCTGTGTGTTAAACACTTGCCGACCGCCGATCGGCAATTGACGGCGGCAAAGTGGCTCGTTCCCGCAAATCGCCGTCATACGACGGCGGCTGCGGGAACGTGTATAGTGAGCGCGCGCGCGCCGCCGGAGGCGCGCCCGCGCGCTCACTGTGTCCAGGGGGGGCCAGGGAGCGGGTGCGGCGGCTTCGATTGCCGCCGGCCACCCGCGATGCCCCCCCCGGAGCGAATGAGCGGAGGTCCGTGTATGTAAACACGGACCTCCGCTCTGTGTGAGGGGGAAGGGCTGTGATCACAGCCTTCCTTTAGGTGAAGGCTGTGATAACTTCCCTTCCCCTGTTAGGGCATCCCCCATACAGTTAGAACACGCCCAGGGAACATAGTTAACCCTTAGCGCGCCCCCTGCAGGTTAACCCCTTCACTGTCAATGGCATTTACACAGTAATCAGTGCATTTTTATAGCACTGATCGCTGTATAAATGCCAATGGTCCCAAAAAAGTGTCAAAATGTTCCGCCATGTCCGCTGAAATATCGCAGTACCGCAAAAAATCGCAGATCGCCGCCATTTTTAGTAAAAAATAAAAAAAAATTAAAAACCCCAAAAATTAATTCTCATCATCCGTAAACGCGACCACTTTTGCGCAAACCAATCAATAAACGCCGATTGCGATTTTTTTTATCGCAAATATGAGGAAGAATATAAATCGGCCAAAAACGGTGAAAAAAAATGTTTTTTTATATTTTTTTTTTGGATTTGTATTTTAGGAAAAAGTAAGAAATTTGGGTTTTTTTGCAAAATTGTCGCTCTTCTTTTGTTTATAGCGGCGATCAGAAATGACGCAGCGGTGATCAAATACCACCCAAAGAAAGCTCTGTTTGTGGGAAAAAAAGGACGCAAATTTCGTTTGGGTACAACGTCGCACGACCGCGCAATTGTCAGTTAAAGCGACGCAGCGCCGAATCGCAAAAAGGGCTCCGGTCCTAAAGCTGGAAATCCTTCCGGGGCTGAAGTGGTTAAATGAAGATTTCAGAGCACATTTGAACAGTGTGAACAAGATGGAGTCTCTTGTGCTTAAATGAACAATACAGTGAAAGTCCATGTAATTTCCCTCCTTTTGTTTATTTGACACCAATCTTCTCTGCGTTACTTCAGCCGATTGCTGGTAGCTCCTGCTACATTGGCGTAGAGAGACGGCGTCCTGTTCAGCTCTCTCCTAGTTTTCTCAGAATAATAGGTACATCAGGGCTGGTGGATCCTCTATTGATACAGTGGGTATTCACGCAGAGGCATAGCCTAATGAGGAAGTAAATAACAAGTATGAGAAACATGAACATCACAATGTAAACGCCTAATTCCTGCAACCATGTTGCTATGCCATCACGCCATCTTTAGCAAGATCTCTGGCCTCATTCTGTAGTTCTCTTATCTTAGCAAGATGCCCTGTCCTGTGTGCATAAGGCCTTAATAGTGTCCTCACTATCAGAAATGTATATACAACAGTCAGTGTGAATAGCCTTACACATCCCACCTTGAGCTGCAGTGAGATCATTTAGCATTAATCTATGCTCTAATATTACTTTTTTAAGCTAAGCTATTTCTTCACTTAATAAACCTATATCAGTGGTAGTAAGGTTAATAATCTCATCTACAATTCTAGGGTAATTATTTATTCTTCTCATTGCTTCAATTCCCCATCCTGTCCAGAAAGGGAACCATGATCATGTCATGTCACCTTCTGTGAAAAGTTCTCTTTTGAACACTAAAGGGTATTCTGGACTTTGACCGGGTCGCACTGTATCTTTGCAAACAGCCAAAGCAGGTAATAACTTCCCAATATAACATGTACCTGTAACATTAGTAGGAAACCAGGCGTGAGTTTTATCTCCACATATACAATATAACCCTCTACGTATGGATGGTATATCTGCATCTAAAACACTAGATGCAATATCATGAAATCCCAGGTAACCGATATTTCCACATATTGGGAACTGTGTGCAATTTGTACTATAAAGGGTTCTATTTAGTTCTGTATGTGGGATATAATAATACTGACCATAGTTTCCTCCATAAACTGTAATCTTTGCTCCAGTGCAATCTGAATTGCCCAGCTGTGTACATTTAGTGTTAAATGGGCATGCAATGTTTAGACAAATCTGTGGAGTGTCTATGTGTTTTGAAACCATCAAAGTTACAGATCTGTTCTCATTAGCTGTGAAAACTATGTGTGAGTCATTTATTCTGGTCCTGTTTAGATCAGTGAATTTGAGAGGCATTGCTATCAAGGGTATTGTTCCCGTTTGGGGGTGTAAGCGAGAACACATCCAGCAGTTACTAGTGTTGCATACAATTTTAACATTTGGATGAAAGGGTTATTTTTCCATGTCTCAGTTCTCACAAACAGCAGTAAAAGAAACCTAATTTTTATTTCAAAGGATATCATCACTTAAGGATTTTCTTGCAATGACTGGCATGAATCCAGGTGGGCTTTCAATCCAACTTGACAGCGGAACCGGTTGTCAAAAGGACCAAATGTGGTCTGTCAATTTTGTTTCTAGCGGCTTTCTGATGTGTCGCTTGACCATCACCCAGTCACCTGGTTGGATTACGTGAATACCTGAAACAGAATCTGGGTCGGGGATAGAGTTGTAAATACCTTCATGTGCTTTATTCAATGTTCTTTGCAAATTCTTAACATATTCTAACAGACTAGAGTGAGAAGCTTGCAACTGTTGGGGAAAATATAGCCCTGTTTTGGATGGCCCTCCAAATAAAATGTCATAAGGGGACAGCCCTTGTGGTTGTTTAGGGGTAGTTCCTACAGAATATAGGGCTATTGGCAAAGCTTCCACTCATCCTTTTCCTGTATCTGCTTTAATTTTTGCACATCTTTTTTTCAAAATTCCATTAAGTCTCTCAACTTTACCACTACTTTGTGGATGATAAGGTGTATGGAAAACTCGCTGTAGGGAAGGGCTTCTATTACCTCTTTCATCATTTTTCCAGTAAAATGGGTTTTTGCATTTGCCTTGGCTACCAGCCAGGAATATGGCCAGCCTGAAAACATGTCAACACACACTAGAGCATACTCATAGGTGCCTATTCTGGGCATCTGAATGTAGTCTATTTGAATTCTTTAAAAAAAAGAAGTCTGGCTTAGGAGAATGCTTTTGGGGAACATGGACAGGCCTCCCTGCATTGTACAGAGCACAAGTGAGAGATGAAGCACAAAATCTGGCTGCAAATGCACTAAATCCAGGTGCTATCCAATACAGTCAGTTAGTGCCACCATCGTACCCTTAGCAAGATGACTGACACCATGTGCCAGTTGTGCTAAAACTGGGTACAAACTCCTGGGTAGACACTACCTGTTCTTAGCGCTCCACGGACCCTGCTTATTTTGGGTAGCATTACATTTGATCCACTTATCATTCTCTTCATCAGGAGCCCTGTTCTGCAACTGAATTAAAGTTTCTATATCCCACTGTTCTTGATGAAGGGAATCTGTCCCGGCTTCCTGGGCGACCCCTACAGTGGGTGTCACTCCAAATTACATAAGGGCAGCATTCTTTGCCTCTTGGTCCGCCAAAGCATTTCCTCTGGCTGTCATGTAATTTCTGCTATAAGGAAAAAATTGTTGCGCTAAAATCTTAGTGCTATAAAACAAATTCAATGTGTATAGCTTATGCAATTATTAACATAGACATATTCGTGCAAAATGTTTCAAATGAAAAAAAATCGTGAACAGAATAAATTAATTAATTTGGGACTTTCATTTATTCTGTTCACGATTTTTTTCATTTGAAACATTTTGCACGAATATGTCTATGTTAATAATTGCATAAGCTATACACATTGAATTTGTTTTATAGCACTAAGATTTTAGCGCAACAATTTTTCCTTATAGCACAATTTTTTTGGGTGGAATATCGCACTATTTTTTGTTGCAGCTGGTCACACATTTTAATTCCAGAAGCGCGGTATTGTTCTGAATAGGTGTCATGTAATTTCCCCTTGCATGCCCTTTTACCTTCAAGATTGAAACTTCTGCTGCTTTCTGAAAGGCCTCAAATAGCCGCTGTATGAGTTTTGCATGTCTCACTGGCTTCCCTGCACTAGTCAGAAAGTTCCGTGCTTTCCAAATAGGCCCAAAATCATGAGCTATTCTAAAAGCATATCTGTTGTCAGTGTACATGATTCTCTAGGAGTTGACATGCTTTGAATACAGCACACAGCTCAGTTTCCTGTGCTGACATCTGGGGTGTCAATGCTTCTTCATGTAAAATAGTGTCTGTAGTGGTTACAGCAAACCCTTTGTGTGGCAGATCATCATCAGTGTAAAATCTGGAACCACCTACAAATAAGTTTGGAGCGGCTCCCGGGATACATATGCACCACAAGCGGTCATGATTGCTGGCTGCTCATGAGCGAGCTCTCCACGCTCTGTGGCATTTGGCGTGGTTGCTGTGTATTATCCCGGAATCCCTGTTATACTCATTGAATTGCCATCATAGGAATTACATATCAAGGATATTAATGTTTTCCTTACACTACCCCCTCTCTGCCGACGAGGAGCATTCTCTGTTCTGCGCCCTCTGATGGGAATAGACATTTTTCCGGAAGAAGCAGTTGTTATCCACGAAACATGTAGAGAATTCTAGATGTCTACGGCTCAACTCCTCAACAGATTCTCCATCCTCTTGGTTCCCCTCCCCCCCCCCTTTCTCCTTATGTGTGGGGGAATTATGTGTACCTGGTGATGGATATCTTTCTATTCATGTGCAATTTTGTATCTTTGATGAACAATATTTTATTAACGCATAAATAAATTGTAATACATTTTTAACTGTATTCATGTAAATGTCTTTTCAATTACATAGTGGTGCCATAATAGTCCGGTTCCCCGGTCATCGGGGAACATTCTGCTATCTGGCCATGCCATGTGGGTATTAATTGGGGATTTAATCATCCACAACCCCTATGTGAATATATCATATATTCGGATGAGGCACCCCTATTCTTACTTTATATTTTTGTCTACTAAACTCATGAGGTAATTACCACATACAAATAAGTGTGTGTCACAATCTGATAAAGGCTCATCTTTTGCTGGGGTGACAGAGACCCTCTCTACCTCCATCAGAGCCATAAAATCTTGAGAAAAACTCTCAGGTTCTGCATCAGTACTATTTGTTGCATCTTCCTCATCATTTATAGGAAGTACCCGGATTTAAAGTAACTCATCGTTGGATTGTTAAATTTGATAGAACAAATAGAGCAGACCGGTACTTGTCAAATCTACTGGCAAACACATGTCTGGTATTTACTTGATTAATGATTTCCTGTACTGCATGTGGCACATACAGGGTCAGAGCAGAATCTAGTACAAGCTCAGTTACTTTGTCTAGCAGCAAAATGTAGGCTGCTATGGCTCACATACAACTGGGGGAGCCTTTGATGACAGGGTCTAATTAGGCTGATACATGCATCACAGGCCTCTGTTTGTCTTTATGTAGCTGGGTGAGTACACCTTCAGCAAATCCATTGACTTCATGACAAAACAATGAGAAGGTCTTAGTATAGTCAGGAAGTCCAATGGCGGGAGCTTCAGACAAAATTTTAATCTCCTTCATCTGTAATTCATTGTCCCATGTGAGTTTGAAAGGATTTGTATTGGTAGCCTTATATAGAGGAGCCATAAGTTCTGATGCATTTGGAATCCAGTCCCTACAATATCCCACTAACCCCAGGAAGGCATGTAGTTGCTGTATATTTCTTGGCTTTTCACATTTTTGTAGAGTTTTAACTCGATCTGGGTTTAGGCAATGGATTCCATGAGAAATGCAGTGACCCAGGAAGATCACTTTCTCTTAGCAGTATTGTAGCTTACTGTTTCTCTGCTACAAATGTCCTTTGTATCTGAAAAAATAAGCAAATCGTCTATATACAGTACTGAAGCAAAACTGTGTTTGGGTGTGAGGGGGAGCAGTGGTCCAATACTTGCTTTAATGCAGTATTACATTCAGAGGGGCTGCTTACACAGCCTTGGGACAAACTTGTCCATGCTAACTTTTGGGCATCATGGGTAAATTAAAAAAGGTGTAGATGCACCGAAAAAAAACATTCACAAGATCAATCAAGATGTTGGAGGCGGGTATTCCACTTAGTAAAGTGCGGGGGTTGGGCACAATTGGGGTGTCTGCCTCAATTATATTGTTAATGGCTCTCAAATCATGCACCATGCGGTATGTCACTTGCCCACCCTTCTTATATGGCTTCTTTGCAATTGGGAACAGGGGTGTATTGGCTTCGGACTTAATTTGTACAACTACCCCTGCTGCTTTCAGTTGAGTGATCTGATTCTTTATGAGTATTTAGCAATAATCAGTGGGTACTGTTTAATCTGTGGGAGTTGGGCTCCTGGTTTAATTTTTATCATAACTGGGGTGCAGTCCAGCAGACCTAGTTCATATTTGTTGGTGGCCCATAAATCAGTGGGAATCACTTCCAATTCTGGTGGAAATGGTGGAGTAGAGTCTTGGATTAAAAATACTCCACAGGCAGAATTTAAAACTTCTCCTGACAGATTACTGACCACTTGGACTCCTGTAGGGGTGTAGTCTATGTTTGCTAAAATTTGGTTCAAAATGTCAGCTTCTAAAAGATTGGTAGGAACTGTGTCTGAAACTAACACTTTAGTGACAATTTCTGTTTGCTGTCCTAGCCTGAGTTTTAGTGGCTTGGACTCAACCAAATCAGTAGAGGTCCCGGTTAGGCCAACACCAGAAATAACATTTTCAGATAATAATCCTGGAGGTAAGTCCTCTATATTAAAAATGCCTTTGCTTGCACCAGTATCAATTAAACAGGTTAATTCTGATTCTCCTCCAGGATAGGGGAGTTCTTGTAAAAATACGTTTACTCTGGCCTCAGGGCCATTGTCCCCCCTATTTAACAGGATTGACACTGGCATGCCATCTTCCTAAGCCTGATCCACTGCTTTTGGCAGAGAATTGGGATCAGCATGAGGTGCCTCTCAGCTCCTTTCCTGCCTACAGTCAGGAAGATGGCAGAATTTGGCTATGTGTCCTTCCCCATTACAATTGTAGCATATGATTGGCTCAGATTGCCATGATTTCTGAAATTGCCTTTGCCTCTTCCTTTTTCCCTCTGCTATCCCACGTACATAACTTTGGGTTTGCAGTATTTATGGTTAATCCTGTTTTCTATGGATAATAATATAGGCAGGAGGTCTTGAATAGACATATTGCCTGCCTCAGGCATTGCCGTGAACAACTTTTTTTTCAACTGGGGTATTACCATCAAGAAACCTTTGTTTCACCAGTTGTGTAGATGGACTTGCAGTTTCTCTCTTCTTTTCTTCCTTTATTTTAAGGCCTGCTTCCTATGCCATATCACTTAACCACCTCCAATAAGCCCCTGCGGCTTCCTCCTTCCCTTGCTTAGCATTCATGAGTTCAGCATGTCTGGTTTTCCATATATGTGGGCCAATTTTTCCTTCAATTTTTCACAAACCTTCCTTCCACTAACCATCTTATCTAGCTTTGTGATGCCTACCTCACATTCTTTAAGTATATACCCTGACATGTTGCTTCCCACTGCTTTAATAAGAAGCTGGTGAATGTCAGTAGCAGAAGCCTCATATATTTCCTATGCAGCACTAAGTTTGTTTGCAAACCCAATTTGATTCTTTCTAGGATCACCCAGTCCCTCTAATATGGCTCTCCTTTCTTGGGGACTAAAAGGTGCATGCCATTTAATTTGAGACTTACTGTTAACAGCATTACCTTCAAAAATGAATTGGGTTCTGACAGGATAAACTGTCACAGATTGCCCTGTGACACGGGCAGAAGGTGTGACTTCTCCCTTCCTTCTCTCTTCATCCTGCTGCCACAATTTTGAAATTAGAGTCTGAACTTCCGGAGCAAACCATATCTCTCTTTCTCTGGTCAAAGCCTTAAGTTCAGAGAGATCAAATTTTGCATATGCGCCTTTTGATTTATGCCAATCATCTGTTTCTAGTATAGGAGCCAAATCCCGCTTTGTAGGTTGATATGGGGCTGTTAAACCTCTACTCTCTACTGTATTGCCAATGTCATCTTTTGTGTGTTTCGTGTAATCTGATTCTTGTGCTTTTGTAGATGGATCTCTTAAAGCCAAACTGGCAGCCACATAAGGTGGGGGTCCTCCTCTACAGTGTCTTCTTACCAAACAAGGTCAATTTGGGCAGTACTTTTATTAAACATCTCCGCTAATCTGCTAATTTAGCTTCTGTCTCCATGTGCAAGCTGTTCTCCACATTCCTTCACTGCACAGTAGTGGGCCATAATCGTGCAGAAAAGTTTGCCATACTTGTAAATCAAAAGTCCAGATTTTAAAAGTTTACCTGTTCCTTTTGTCCATTCTACTCATTTATCTATAATTAGAATCGTACCTTTGGTTCATATATTCTCTAGCGTTCATCTTGCACTGGGCATTTTTCTCTCACCCTTCATTCCCTTATTTCATTTAATGCCCATAAGGGCTGGCCAGTCTTTTCTCTTCACTGCTTGTGCCAATACCTTCTTGCCTCTAAAACATTTAGTACAGCAAATCTGCAGATTTACAAGAATAGTGTCCACTTATCTTTGTGGATAAAAGAGGTTTATGACCATAGACAAAACACTCACTAAGAGACCCTCCTTGTCTCTTCTCTTCTCTGTGGGTTTTATGTGACCCTACCATGCGCTTCTGACCCAGGTCAGCCACAAGTAGTCAATGGTGGGAAATGCAGAGGATTCTCCCTATCCACACACAGTCCAACCCGTGAAGGGGGACACAAACACACTCACACACACATGTTACTCAACAAGAAAGGTCAGAGAGTTGGTCTGGTTTCCTTGGGAACCGACAGAATAGGACACATAGGAAAGGCTAAAATATAGCAAGCTTAAGGATAGCTTACCTAGCCGGCATTTAGAGGTCTTCGTTCCCGATGATCCTGATCAAAGCGGGGTTCCTTCTGGAGACTCTGCCAACTTCTGGCTGGCTCACCAACTGTTATGGGAAATTTCTGGCTGTGACTCTAAAAATAAAAGTTAATTCTGCAATTGCAGGAACAGATTCATAGGATGCAATCACTGTGTTTAAAATGTCCATTCTGATAAAATGTATTATTACATGATATTTTATACATAGATAAGAAAGAGGTGGCGTGAGATGTTATTAAAAACTAACAAATAGAAATATATTATTAAAAGCTAGTGAATAGTACAATTGCAAAATTAAAACCTTGAAAGGGGAGGGGGGAGTAGAGACAGAGAGAGCTTCTAGCAGAAGTTGTGTCTGTGTGTTAAGTGAAGGTTACAGAACACATTTCAACAGTGTGAACAAGATGGAGTCTCTTGTGCTTAAATGAACAATACAGTGAAAGTCCATGTCAGTCATGTATACAGGTCAGATGATACGTTCTTATACTTTATCTTCAGGCCATAATACTCCTCTGAACAGAACTTCCCAAGTTCTTAATAAACAAGGTGATTTTTATAGCCTTCCTCCAGTGTCCTATAACCCTACTGGGCTTCAACCCCAGGAAATGATTTTGGCATCCCTGAATGTAAGGGGCTTTCTGACATCTGACGTCTGCATCCAGAACTTCTGGCCCCTCCATGGAAAAAGAAGGTCTGCAATAAAAGGTGATACATGCATTATTAATAGTATAAATATAATGGCCATAGATTGTGTGCACAGCACAATAAATAGAGCCAGACAGAAGAGACACAAGCATAGACAACAATGTTGTGTATCTGAGTGCAGCTAGCTAAACCGACATATCAGATATGAACGGAAGAGACCCAAATCTGAACTTCAATGTTGAGTATCTTTTGAAGTATAACAAGCTAAGCTATATAAGAGATGTAACCTGGAAAAAACAAACAAAAGTCTTCACCGTTTAGTTTTCTGATTTGCGAACAAAATGTAAAAACAGAAAGACACAGGTAAACCTTAATGCTGCATATTTCTGAAGTGCAGGTAGGTAGGTCATAAATGATATAAATAAAGAAAGGACGGGAACCCCCTTCACTGTGGTGTTTTACTGATACAAAATAACAACAAGGCAAGGCAATAACTATAAGACAGAAAAACACAACCCAACCTTCAATGTTGAGTGTTTCTGACGAGCAACCAAATACAGTTATAAGATCATTATGAACATGGAGAAGACACTAACTTCCATGTTGTGCATTTCTGATTTGTCACAGAGTAAACTAATATGAAACTGAGGATCAAGGAGAAGGGAGGGGACTTAAAAGAGCTGTCATGTGATTGTGTTTCCTGTGGGGAGGAGCCTCTTATCTCTCAGGTGTGCCATCCTGGAAGATGACTAGAGAAAATACTGTTTTAATGTAATGTACCCAATAACAACTTAAAGTACATAAACCATAGATATCAGGTTAACATTACAGTCTGTCTCACAACAGCTAATTTTCTTTTAGCTGTCAGTTTGTAAAAAATGTTGGCGTAACCTACGTACCAGTAATGGACAGTAGTGATGGTCATCTCCATCTAGCGGGTGACGTGCACACTACCTAGTTCAATGCTATCCCACTAGAGTGCACACGTGAGACACCTCCAAAACTTGTGAGGAGGGCCCTCAAACTACCTAGGGGCCTCCAACAGAGTTTAATCTGCTACTGCTACCAGTAAGCATTGTTAACAGCTATCTCTGTGGATTTCAGAAAACTACAGAACACCTCCCCCTCTGTGAACAAATGATGCAGCTGTGCAGGCAGATCCAAGCAAATCTGCCCAAAATTGAAAAGTTGAAGGAAGCAGCTGGAGAGAACAACCCTCACACAATGTCAGAAGGAGGCCTGGTTTGGGGTAGGGGGTTCTGCATGTAGGTGTGTGACATATAACATAGTCTAAAAAGTGGAGTTCGCTTTTAATGGCAGGCTGCGCCACGCGACATCTCAACAATTTGAGGGAAGTTGGAAAAGTTGGTTTCAACTTGTATCTGAAAACTGAGTGGCCTAAATCCAGCTTTACATTTGATAGTCACATAAACTATTTGGCTTGCACATCCCAACTTCAATCTCAAGCCTTTAATTTATGGAACAAATTCTATGTGTGTGTTTTTTTCAGAGACAATTATATTTTGATTCTGTGTAATTCAAGATCTCTTCTGGAAGTAATTTTCTGCTTCTGTCTAAGTTAGATGAGTTAAACAGTGCAATTATTTCTGCTGTTTATTGCTGCTGGATATAATGAAGTCAATCAGGATAATTTATTAGCAATGCTATTGTAGCGCTGAAAGAGGAAACTGTATGCAAATAACATATTAAGAGCTGGACTTACTTCCTGAGTGATGAATAAAATTGTGTTAACCTGCACCGTGCTAAAAATAAGGGGATGCGGAAATCTGCATCAAGGCACTTTGGGGACTTTAACTTCTAAACAAAAATGTTTCAGTAGATCAAATATTGTAAGGGCTAGTTTATACTTGCTTCAAAACAGGGCTTCAGACAGCCTTTGTTAAAGCTCTCTTAACTCCAGTCAAAGCTCATGTCACTAAATAAAATGATTAGCTTACAGTCCTCTTTACACCTAGTGTTTACTTTGCTGTGCTTCGGCTTTACTTCAGAAATTATACCCCATGTAGCTTTAGTGGTGCTTCAAAGCCTCTTAAAAGCCTCCATAGAAGTCTATAACAAAGATTGTTTGAAGCTTGCTTGAAGCACCTGCAGCTTTTGAGAGGCTTTAATTCAGCTTTAGCTTTGCTTTGTTTTGTAGAAATTGCAGGTATGAGATATCAACACACACACAGGGCATCTGCCAAGCTTCAACAAAGCTTCAAAAGGGCATCACTGAAGCACCGCCGGAGCCTCATCAAAGCACCACCGAAGCCTCATGGAAGCACCACTGAAGCATCAAAAACACATCATAAAAGCTTGTTTAAGCAATAGGAGCTTTGATGTGCGTTGAAGCCGAAGCAAGTGTAAATGAGCTTCGGGTTTAACACACATTAAAGCTCCTACTGCTTCAACAAGCTTTTATAATGTGTTTTTGATGTTTTCGGTGGCGCTTTGATGAGGCTTCGGTGGTGCTTCATTGAGGCTTCGGTGGTGCTTCAGTGATGCTCTTTTGAAACTTTGTTGAAGCTTGGCAGATGCCCTGTGTGTGTGTGTGTTGATATCTCATACCTGCAATTTCTCCAAAACAAAGCAAAGCTAAAGCTGAATCAAAGCCTTTCAAAAGCCGCAGGTGCTTCAAGCGAGCTTCAAACAAGCTTTGTCATAGAGTTCTATGAAGGCTTTGAAGACGCTTCAAAGCCTACAAATGTCCATAAAAAAATGGCGCTGTTTAAGTTTTTTTGGCCAACTGTCCATTGAAAAAAAAGAATATTTTTGCACACCAGTTACATCTTAAAATTCAAAAACTCATTTAGACCAGTGGCATACAGATTTTTAATTACAAATGTTAATGTATTGAACAACACTGGCATCCTGGGCTTTCAGTAGTTATATCTGAATGATACCTGTAGGTGCAGACATCATCCAGATATAATTTTTTTCAGCCGGCGACTCCCTTCACCATAAGAACAGTCATAGCAGCTGTTCAGCCAGTTGATCATTCTTACAGGCGATGGGAGGGGACGCCCCCCCCCCTCCCGCCATACTCCGGTGCTTCTACCAGCTCGCCTGTGAGATCAGAGAGCCGGAGAAAGAATCCGCCAGTGTCGGAAGATAGTCAATGAGAAATCCAAGGGACAGATGGTCCCCAGTAGTCTCTATGACTCTCGGAAGCCCGGGCGAGACGTCATGACCTCACATCCGGGCCGGCGGAAGTTAACAATGCCGGGGACTCAGCTGGAAAGCCTGAGATCGTTCATTTTTTTTTTTTTGATCTCAGGCTTTCCAGCCTGAAGGAGTGATGTGGGGGTCACATCTCTCCATAAAGAGCACCTGTCATGCACTATTCTTATTACAAGGGATATTTACATTCCCTGTAATAGGAATAAAAGTTTTCAAACATTTTTTTTTAAAGGGAAAGTTTAAAAAATACATAAATATATAAAATAAACAGTAAAAAAAAATTAAAGCACCCCCGTCCCCGTGTGCTCACACGCAGAAGCGAATGCCTACAAAAGTCGCGTCCGCATATGCAAACAACATTCAAACCACACATGTGAAGTATCACCGTAAAAATTATGATTTTTACATGTAGGAGAGGAGTGCTGGAATTTGCACGGTATGGAAGTGGTTAAAAAACTGAATTAAACTGTATCTGAGCACCACAAATGCCATTTTTAATTTTGTAATATTCAAAGCAAACTCACCCATCCATGTCTCCATGCTTTATTTAGTTCAGAGATATTACTTTGAAAAACACACCCCTAGCATTTCTGGCTGTGGCCCTTAGTTAAAGCATGCAGGAAGGAGAGTGTGCCTACCTGAGAAAGCCTTTCCTCCTCTCCATCCAGACTCTTCGGGTGTATGGCATCATTTTGGCCTAGGAGGCAGCTGAAGAAATGTGTCACGTACCTGGTGGATGAGTCTGACTTATGCAGCGGGCAACCTCCCTTACTACCCTGACTCGGGAACCCCTGGTAGAGTAGACAGGTGGCTCCGGAGTGCAGGATGGCACGAGGGTCGGACTGGGTCACTGGTGTTGGTAGGAGTCCGTTGGTGCACTCATGCACAAGGAGAGTGGTCGTACAGGCCGGGTCGTGAAACAGGCTGGCGGAGCGGTACAAATGGAGCAGGCGGATGGATGGTCGGTTCAGGCAGGGTTGTCAACAGGCAGGCAGGCAAAAGTACAGAAGCGTTAAGCAAGAGAGTGGTCGTAGACAATCCAGGGGTCGTGCAGTCAGAAATCAGCAGGGTCAGGCTAGCCGGGTCGTAGGAACAGAAAATCAGGATACAGGTTGCTCAGGAACACACACTACAGGCTGTAGATCAGACAGCACTTGCTGCAGGGCGTGCACAGATGAAATAGAGCCGTCTGGCTCCGTTTCCGCCGCGTGCGCGCGCACGGGCAAATGAAGTCCGGGAAAGTAGAATCTCTTCTAACAAAATGTAAAGATAGTTTAAAACAAGTAAATAGAATATATATTCATATCTACAGTATCTCACAAAAGTAAGTACACCCCTCACATTTTTGTAAATATTTTATTCTATCTTTTCTTGTGACAACACTGAAGAAACCACACTTTGCTACAATGTAAAATAATTAGTGTACAGCTCGTATAACAGTGTAAATTTGCTGTCCCCTCAAAATTAATCAACACACAGCCATTAATGTCTAAACCACTGGCAACAAGTGAGTACATCCCGAAATGAAAATGTCCAAATTGGGCCCAATTAGCCATTTTCCCTGTGTCATGTGACTCATTAGTGTTACAAGGTCTCAGGTGTGAATGGGGAGCAGGTGTGTTAAATTTGGTGTTATCGCTCTCACTCTCTCATACCGGTTACTGGAAGTCCAACATGGCACCTCATGGTAAAGAACTCTCTGGGGATCTGAAAAAAAGAATTGTTGCTCTACATAAAGATGGCCTAGGCTATAAGAAGATTGTCAAGACCCTGAAACTGAGCTGTGGCACGGTGGCCAAGACCATACAGCGGTTTACAGGACAGGTTCCACTCAGAACAGGCCCCGCCATGGTCGACCAAAGAAGTTGAGTGCACGTGCTCAGCGTCATATCCAGAGGTTGTCTTTGAGAAATAGACATATAAGTGCTGCCAGCATTTCTGCAGAGGTTGAAGAGGTGGGGGGTCAGCCTGTCAGTGCTCAGACCATACGCTGCACACTGCATCAAATTGGTCTGCATGGCTGGCGTCCCAGAAGGAAGCCTCATCTAAAGGTGATGCACAAAAAAACCTGAAAACAGTTTGCTGAAGACAAGTAGACTAAGGACATGGATTACTGGAACCATGTCCTGCTGTCTGATGAGACCAAGATAAACCTATTTGGTTCAGATGGTGTCAAGCGTGTCTGGTGGCAACCAGGTGAGGGGTACAAAGACAAGTGTGTCTTGCCTACAGTCAAGCATGGTGGTGGGAGTGTCATGGTCTGGGGCTGCTTGAGTGCTGCCGGCACTGGGGAGCTACAGTTCATTGAGGGAACCATGAATGCCAACATGTACTGTGACATACTGAAGTAGAGCATGATCCCCTCCCTTCGGGGACTGTGCTGCAGTGCAGTATTCCAACATGATAACGACCCCAAACACACCTCCAAGACAACCACTGCCCTGCTAAAGAAGCTCAGGGTGAAGATGATGGACTGGCCAAGCATGTCTCCTGACATAAACCCTACTGAGCATCTGTGGAGCATCCTCAAATGGAAGGTGGAGAAGCGCAAGGTCTCGAACATCCACCAACTCTGTGATGTCGTCGTGGAGGAGCGGAAGAGGACTCCAGTGGCAGCCTGTGAAGTTCTGGTGAACTCCATGCCCAAGAGGGTTTAGGCAGTGCTGAAAAAATTTTCACTTAGGGGTGCACTCACTTTTGTTGCCAGAAGTTTAGACATTAATGGCTGTGTGTTGAGTTATTTTGAGGGGTCAACAAATTTACACTGTTATACAAGCTGTACACTCACTACTTTACATTGTAGCAAAGTGTCAGTATTTTCACATGAAAAGATATAATAAAATATTTACAAAATTGTGAGGGGGTGTACTCAATTGTGAGATACTGTATATACTAAAGCTAGCAGCAGAAGGATTAAAGGTCAGTGTTAAGAGTTGAGAGTTTAGTTCCACTTTTATTAGAGAGTCATTTGTATGGTACATGACAGATTACCAGGAAATAAAAACAATAAATTAGGCATGGCTAAGACACTACAAACTGATTTATAATAGGTAAAGTTAATAGAAATGATAGAAATTTGGGCCCTGTCATTGTCAACTTAATTCATAGGCCCGCTCCTTAACAGGTTCCCCACCGCGCGCCGTCTTTTCACGGCGGCAGTCGGGGAGCCCTGCGCGAATCGCCGTAAATAAGCGGGGAGTGTGCCCGCGGCTCGGGCGGACCCGATGTCCACCGGCAAGCCACGATGAGCGGCTACAGGGAAAGAACGGGGAACCGCCGATGTAAACACAGCGGTTCCCCGCTCTGTCAGTGGGGCATGAGAGATCTACTGATCCCTGTCACTGGGATCAGTTAGATCTCTCATGCCCATGTTAGCCCAACCCCCCCCACAGTAAGAACACACCCAGGGAACACGATTAACCCCTAGCTCTCCCCCTGCAGGTTAACACCTTCACTGCCAATGACATTTATACAGTAATCAGTGGACATTTAAATTTCTGATCGCTGAATAAATGTCATTGGTCCCAAAAAAGTGTCAAAAATGTTCCGACATGTCTGCCCCAATATCGCATTACCGCTAAAAATCGCAGATCGCCGCCATTACTAGTAAAAAAAAAAAAAAAAATAAAAACCCCAGAAATTAATTCTCATCATCCGTAAACGCGGCCACTTTTGCGCAAACCAATCAATAAACGCCGAGTGCAATTTTTTTTATCGCAAATATGAGGAATTATATAAATCGGCCAAAAACGGTGAAAAAAATGTTTTTTTATATTTTTTTGGATTTGAATTTTAGCAAAAAGTAAGAAATTTGGGTTTTTTTGCAAAATGGTCACTCTTCTTTTGTTTATAGCGGCGATAAGAAATGATGCAGAGGCGATCAAATACCACCAAAAGAAAGCTCTATTTGTGGGAAAAAAAGGACGCAAATTTTGTTTGGGTACAACGTCGCACGACCGCGCAATTGTCAGTTAAAGCGACACAGCGCCGAATCGCAAAAAGTGCTTTGGTCCTAAAGTGGGAAATTCTTCCGGGGCTGAAGTGGTTAAAGAGAAACTTTGGGGGTTTTTTTTTTGTTTTTTTTTGCTTTTCAGGTCAGCAGCTACAAATACTATAGGTGCTGACTTTTAAAAATCAGGTACTTACTAGTGTCTGGTGCCCAGAGCCGCCCTCCTGTGGCCAATTTTTCTTACTGCTGCGGGTCCCCAGCGCTGTCATCTTGGATTCCTGAGGAACCACATCCGGCTCCCCACTGCGCATGCTTGAGCTTGCATGGTATTCTGTGAATGGTCCTGCAGCCTCCTTGGACATGTGTCGTGTCCTAGGAGGCAGTGGAAGGGGAGGGAGCAAGTGCAAGAGGCATCATCCCTGTCTAGGCAGGCAATGTGGAAGTGGGTACTGCTAAAAATCTATATTCACCCCTCCCCCGGAAAAAAAAAACTAGCACCTCAGTTACAACCTGGGGGGAGGGAGCAAACCAATGGTACTTCACTAATTCAGTGGAGTTCCCCTTTAAGTTCTCATAGTTATCTTATATCTTTACTACCTAAACCCCAATTAAATATTTTTAATGTATACTGTAATGTAGGACGGGCAGCATATACAGTAATAAGTATATGCAATTTTTTCTACTTTGTTTTCTTAAGTGCTGCAGCAATGGTTAAAGAACCCTGGGTTAGCAGAAACAATCTCACAATCAAGAAGCCGCTCAGCTCTCCAACACCCCCTTGAACACTTTTATAATCAACAATGCTGGACGGGACAGAAGCACAATTTTGATTTGCATAGTGTTCAGTGGGTGAGTGGGACCACAGGAAAGCTTGTGTGTGGGAGCTGTGGTCAGACATTCCAATGTGGTGGCGGCACAGGAGTTCTTTAAACATTACTGCAGCACATAGCTGGTAAAAAAAGAGTCATGTCCGGGTCATGAAATCAGGGGAGGCAGGTGAGCCAGAGCCTGCCATTAACATAAATAAAAAAACAATCTAGCTTTGAGGCTCATAGCTCGGTGACCTGGGGTCACAGAGACCCCAAATTTGGGAGTAGGTAGCCGAAGTCCTACCCCACCACTGGTCAAAATGTGGGGCTCCTAGCACCAATGGTTCTGGAGATACGGGGCTCTTTGTGCAGCCCGTCCGAAGCTACATACAGCGCGGACAGTTTAAACACAAGCTGGCACATGCTGTTTGCAGCAGACTGAGAGGATGAGTTCACAGTGCCTCTCACTTCTTGTCAGAGGCACTGAGCTCAATGGACAGCTTGGAGCCTTGGACCAATGGTAAAGCACTATTGGTCCAAGCTATCCAATAAAAATGCTACAGTGGAGACTCTACTCTCACTGCAGTGTCATAGAAGGGGACATGTGTCTAAAAGTCAAATGCTCCCTTCCAGCCCAGGCCTCTTAACTACAAGGAAAAAACATGGGTTTATGGGTATAAGGTTTACCCATAATCCTAGATTTTCCTCACAGTTAAGATGGAGAATCTGCTGCTGCTGCTGAAAATGTACTTTTTTAACCACTTCACCCCAGAGGGATTTCCCATGTTAGGACCAGAGCACTTTTTGCGATTTGGCACTGCATCGCTTTAACTGACAACTACGCTGTCGTGCGACGTTGTACCCAAACAAAATTTGTGTCCTTTTTTCCCCACAAATAGAGCTTTCTTTTGGTGTTATTTGATCAATTCTGCATCATTTCTGATCACCACTATAAACACAAAAAGTGCAACAATTTTGCAAAAAAAACAATATTTCTTACTTTTTGCTAAAATACAAATTAAAAAAAAAAAATTATATGTATATAAAAAAAACAAATTTATTCATCGTTTTGGCTGATTTATATTCTTCCTCATATTTTTGGTAAAAGAAAAATCGCAATCAGCGTTTATTTATTGGTTTGCGCAAAAGTTGCCGCTTTTAAAAACCATGAGAATTAATTTCTGGCATTTTTACAATTTTTTTTTTTTACTAGTAATGGTGGCGATCTGCGATTTTTATCGGGACTTTGATATTGGGGCAGACATGTCGGACATTTTTTTGGCACCAATGACATTTATACAGCGATCAGAAATTAAAATATTAACTGATTACTGTATAAATGTCATTGGCAGTGAAGGGGTTAACCTGCAGGAGGAGATCTAGGGGTTAACTATGTTCCCTATGCGTGTTCTAATTGTGAGGGGGCTGGACTACCAGGGGCATAAGAGATCTAACTGATCCCAGTGACAGGGATCAGTAGATCTCTTACATGCCCACTGACAGAGCGGGGAACCATTGTGTTTACATCGGCAGTTCCCCGTTCTTTCTCTCTGGCAGGTCATCGTGGATCGACGGTGGACATCAGGTCCGCCCGAGCCGCGGGCACACTCCTGCAGAGTGTGGCAGGCACGAGCTGCGGACGTGCAAACCGCCGCTTATATACGGCAATTCGCGGGATGCTGCCACTCTGCAGCAGTAAATATACAGCGCGCGGTAGGGAACCGGTTAATCAAGCTAAATAATATATTATGCTATATGTTGAAAATAATAATTATTTATCTATTTACTGTGAACTTACTGGTTTGAAGCTATAACTTCAAACTTCAGTAATTTGTCTGTTAAGCCACCTGCTTGAGTACAGTTTTTGAAAATATAGTAAATTACCTTAAAAACAATATATAATAATTATTTGTATACTACTTACTTATGGTAATTAACCACTTACCACCCAGGCCAATTCTGACACTTCTCTCCTACATGTAAAAATCATCATCAATAAAATGGTGGTCTTTGCAACTTTTTATGACACGGTATTTGCGCAGCAATTTTTCAAACTTGTTTTTTAAAAAAAAAACGGTTTCATGAATAAAAGCATCAAGTAACACTGCTCTTATATGCCCTGATCCATTGTCTGAGAACTGGCAATGCCACCTGGTTTCTTACAAGAAGATAGGAAGGAAGAGGCAGTGGGCAACAGATATGTACAGTACAAAAAAGTGCCAACCAACCCAACCTATAATTTTTTTAACAGTATAGTTTTTATTGTATAGTTGTGCTCATAAGTTTACATACCCTGGCAGAATTTATGATTTCTTGGCCATTTTTCAGAGAATATGAATGATAACACAAAAATGTTTCTTTCACTCATGGTTAGTGTTTGGCTGAAGCCATTTATTAACAATCAACTGTGTTTACTCTTTTTAAACCATAATGACAACAGAAACTACCCAAATGACCCTGATCAAAAGTTTACATGCCCCAGTTCTTCATACCGTGTATTGCCCCCTTTAACATCAATGACAGTTTGAAGTCTTTTGTGGTATTTGTGGATGAGGCTCTTTATCTTCTCAGATGGTAAAGCTGCCCATTCCTTTTGGCAAAAAGCCTCCAGTTCCTGGAAATTCTTGGGCTGTCTTGCATGAACTGCACATTTGAGATCTCCCCAGAGTGGCTCAATGATATTGAGGTCAGGAGACTGAAATGGCCGCTCCAGAACCTTCACTTTATTCTGCTGTAACCAATGACAGGTCGATTTGGCCTTGTGTTTTGGATCATTGTCATGTTGGAATGTAAGTAAGTCCCATGCGCAACTTCCTGGCTGATGAATGCAAATGCTCCTCCAGTATTTTTTGATAACATACTGCATTTATCTTGCCATCAATTTTGACCAAATTTTCTGTGCCTTTGTAGCTCACACATCCCCAAAACATCAGCGATCCACCTCCATGTTTCACAGGCCTTGTTGACTCCTCTCCAAATATATCATTTATGGTTGTGGCCAAAAAGCTCAATTTTGGGCTCATCACTCCAAATTGCTATGTGCCAGAAGGTTTGAGGCTTGTCTCTGTGCTGTTTGGTGTATTGTAAGCAGGATACTTTGTGGCATTTGCGTATTATTGTGTAGTGTGAGCGAAGAGCGCTATGTACTACTTGAAATGCTAGTGCTGTCTATGTGGCTTTTGTGCCCTTAATTTAACAACTTTCTAAATGATAAATAAATAGTAGATAAATAGTAAATAAATGCTGAAAGTGAAATTAA
>BLSH010418435.1:707257-720835 GCA_018402905.1 Glandirana rugosa | reverse complement strand
GGCTCCCAAAATAGTACATATGGGTATAGGGACTCTACAGCAAACTGAGAGTACCTAGCCACGGCATCTATCCAGTTTGCCCAGACCTTATCAATTTTTTTTCGGGTAGTTTCTACTCTCATAGGTTATCCTATAAAGCAGTAACACATTATTGATAGCCTTTACCCATGATGCTCGAGTGGGGACCTCTGTTGACTTCCATCAGTATTTCCCTCCTGGCATAGAAGAGAGTGAAAGTGATACACAATTTAGTTTATCTATCACCCTCAATATCCTCCAAGTAGCTCAGAAGCAGGATCAGGGGGTCCTGCGAGATTTCTATGCCACACAACTCACCCAGGCTATCAGCCACCTCCAGCCAGTTTGGATGTATACGGGGACAGGACCAAACCATGTGCCAGAAAGTCCCCGGTTCTTGGGAGCATCTGATACACAGTGGACTAAGATGGGGATAGATGCCCACCAGTCTCTGCGGAGTATAGTATGCTCTGCGCAAAAATTTCAACTGAATGAACCTGTCTTTGGCTGAGATCATGGACAGGATAAATGTAAAGACACAGTCCTCCCATTCCTCTTCCCCCCAGTGTAGGAATACCCCAACCTATAATTAGCCTTTGCAGTAAAGTGCACATGGAAGGGCAAAGCGCATTTTACCGTAATTGTTAGACAGGATCAATTTGGTTGTTTTGCAGGCTGGCTGGTAAGTGTACTGGGAAATCTTTTGTTGATAGTGGTCAGCAGATGGCTACTCCTGCCCAAGAAAAAAGGTGTGTACACTCATTACTAGGGCTCAGCTGGAACATGATAGAACTCCAGCACCTCCAGCACTGGCTCTGTGCTCACCTCTATATACTATCACTTGTAAACACAGACGCCTGGCTTTTGAAGGGAGGTAATTTTTGGTTGTAAACTGGCCTGTGAGATATACACACCTGAATCCTGAACTCTACACCTTGTGCATAGCATGCTCCTGAACCCTGCAGTCAGTTTGTAGCGCATTCCTGAACCCTGCGCATAATGTACTTCTTCTTAGCCCTGTGTGTGGCACACTCCTGCACCCTATGCGTGGCACACTTCTGAAGCCCTACACCCTGTGTACAATACACTCCTGAATCCTGAACCCTGAGCATAGTGCACTCCTGAACCCTGTGCGTAATGCACTCCTGATCCCTGCACCCTGTGTGTAGTGCACTCCTGAATCCTGCTCCCTGAGCATAGTACACTACTTAATCCTGCTCCCTGAGAGTAGTGCATGGCTAAATCCTGCTCCCTGAGCATAGGGTATCCCTGAACCTTGCACCCTGTGTGTAATGCACTACTGAACATTGCACCTTATGTGTAGTGTACACATGAACCTTGTACGTAAAGACTTGCCACACACTTGATCAAACCTCAGTCAAAATATTATCTAGTGCTCTTGCTGAACTCTCCACACTGATATACAGCCATAGGAGCACTGATGTTCCATGTTGCTCTGCAACAAAAAGGCCATAAGGTGAATTGGGGCAATAATGGTCCTCCAAGTAGCACTGCTCTCATATGTCCTGATCCATTGTTTGAGAACTGGCAATACCATCTGGTTGCTTACAAGGAGACAGGAAGGAAGACACAGTGGTTAACAGATGGCTACTCCTGCCCATGAAGAGGTGTATACACTCAGTACCAGGTATTATTTTCAGCCGCCACCTCCGGCACTGGCCCTGTGCTCACCGCTAACTACTGCCCCTCCAAACATGGTGTGTGCCCCAGGTTCATGTACCAGCCTACACAATCTATTAACATCTCTTGCGCATGAGTGTGGTGGATTATGGACAATTATTCATGTGCACTCCCTTTAAGGCACTAACCAGGGACAAACCAGACCTTGCTTCCTTCTAAAGACTGGGATAATTCAAAAAGCAACTGCAAAGACACAAATAAAAGAGGGCACACCAGCCTAGTGCAGTATCCCATGAGTACTTTATTACAAATCAATAAAAAACATACTCAAAAACCATGGCACAGTGGTTTGTCAGACCCACTGTACTCTAACACCAGAAAGACGCTGTCCGGGAACCAAACCGGGTTATGCGTTTCAAGGGTAAACCCTCTTCATCAGAGCCAAATTATGTACTGGCCTACAACAGGTACATGAATCCATCACCCCCACTGTCATTTGTGGAGTGGAGGCATGCTGAAATAGTACAGAGCATCTTAGACACCCTTTATGAATATTCCTAAGGCCTCATGCACATAGGCAGAAAAAAATGCTGCTTTGAAAGGTGTCTGGTGTTATTTTTTTTTTTTTTAATGCCTATGCATATTGAGCCGTTTACAGGTGTATTTTAGAGCGGAATTCAGGGGTGTAAAAAAAAAAAAAAAAAAAATGAACCAAACCAGCATTCTGAGAGGAGTTCTGTAGTGTGATTTATGCCTGTAAATCCAACTAAATGCGTGCAAAATGATTCCAATGGCTAGAATAAATGAATATAGGCTTGTGCTTATAGGCTTCTAAGTGCTATACCTATGTAGAGGTAGCCTAATGCCTGGTACACACGATCATGATATCGGATGAATGCTCGTCTGTTTTTTTTTTTTTGCATGCTAGTCTCTTATCGAAAATTAAGAGTTTACTGGAGTTACGATAATGCTCGTACGACAGAATAAAAGTTCGGAAGTGATGTAATGTATTGTACTGTATGTGTATTGGATTTTTGAACGACAACTGTACTGATTAAAGGAAAATCGTACGATCTGGTAACATACGAGAAAAATTTTCGTGCTTGTCCCATCGAATAATTTTGCATGAATTATCCTGATCAGCTCTCGAAAGCTGCGTACTAACGATCAGATTATCGTACAATTGCTTAAAAAGCAGAGTTATAGCGGGTTATAAGGCTCGATTCACCCTTCTGCAACCTGCATTCATTTCAATGAGCTGCCCTACCCCCAGAAAGAGTAAAGAAGTCACGGACTCTCTTTTTAAAATCACATCCCATGAAATTGCATGGTGTGGACTAGGCTTTCTACCTCATCCTTTTAAAGCCAAACACATATTAATTACACAGGTTCTGGGGCCAATTTAATGCAGGTAAGGCACCAAATGAATTCAATTACCACCTTAACCACTTGCCGACCGCAGTCTGACGGCGACAGAGTGGCTCGTTATCGCAAACCACCATCATACGACGGTGGCTGCAATAACTAGTGCTGTGACTGCACGCGCGCCGCCGGAGGCGCGGTCGTGCGCTCACTGTGTGCAGGGGGGTCCGGGGAGCGGGTAGGGTGGACTCGATCGCCACCGGCTACCTGCGCTGGCCCCCCGGAGTAAAAGAACGGAGGTCCGTGTATGTAAACACGGATCTCCGTTCTGTTAGAGGGGGAAGGGCGATGATCACAGGCTTCCTGTATATGGAAGCCGTGATCATCCCCTTTCCCCAGCCAGGGCAGCCCACATACAGTTAGAACACGCCCAGGGAACACAGTTAACCCTTAGAACGCCCCCTGCAGGTTAACCCCTTCACTGCCAATGGCATTTACACAGTAATCAGTGCATTTTTATAGCACTGATTGCTGTATAAATGCCAATGGTCTCAAAAAAGTGTCAAAATGGTCTGACATGTCTGCTGCAATATCGCAGTACCGCTAAAAATCACATATCGCTGCCATTGCTAGTAAAATATAGAAAAAAAAATGAAAACCCCAGAAATGAATTCTCATCATCCGTAAACGCGGCAACTTTTGCCCAAACCAGTCAATAAACGGCAATTGCGATTTTTTTTACCAAAAATATGAGGAAGAATATAAATCGGCCAAAACCGATGGAAAAAAATGTTTTTTTTATATATTTTTTTGGATTTGTATTTTAGCAAAAAGTAAGAAATTTGGATTTTTTTGCAAAATTGTCGCTCTTCTTTTGTTGATAGCGGCGATCAGAAATGACGCAGAGGGGATCAAATGCCACCAAAAGAAAGCTCTATTTGTGGGAAAAAAAGGACGCAAATTTCGTTTGGGTACAACGTCGCACGACCGCGCAGTTGTCAGTTAAAGCGACGCAGTGTCGAATCTCAAAAAGTGCTCTGGTCCTAACCTGGGAAATCCTTCCGGGGCTGAAGTGTTTAATAAGCTACAGAACCTGTGTAATTAATATGTGTTTGGTTTTACCCTAGGTTCACACCTATGCATTTAGTGCATTTTGCAGTTTTCAGAAACGCACTACAGTCCATTTAACACGGGTTCCCATGGTACACGTTCACATCTATGCGTTTTGAAGCTGGTGAGTTTTTGGAAAGGGTGGGAGACTTTTTTCCCGCATTTTGCGTGTAATAGACTTCAATGGAATCGCACCAGAAATGCAAGTGTTGTGCTTGTGAATCGATTTTTGATGTGTTTTGCATTCTTTTATTTTTCTGTTTAAATACTGTATATATCTGGTTTCTAAGGAGCGGGCCAGGGAGCCAGCCGCCACATACTTAATAACCGATGAGTCATCAGCTGTCAGCAGGGTTCCCCACTGACAGCTGAATGTAAAAAAAAAAAATGTCATGTCACAAGGGGCGGGTTCTCCGGATGACATCACCGGATGATGACACCCCATAGCTGTATAAGAAATGGCAGACAGAGGGAGACAACACAACAGAGGAAGACGGTGTTAGAAGAATATCAGCTTTTCAGATTTTTTTGTTTTTAGCGGCTCGGGGAGAAGAAACTACCGGAGAAAGAAGACACCTTGGAGCTACAACGAGGGACATTTTTCTTTAATAAAGGACTTGTCAAACACCATCTCTTGTTTTTTTTTAATGCTTCATTGCTTTTTGGGGTGAATGGGTACAACATACCCCATACTCATTCACATGGGGGGTGGGATCCAGGGGGGCCTCTTAAAGGGGGCTTTCAGATTCTGATAAGCCCCCTGCCCGCAGACCCCCGCAACCACCAGCCAGGGTTGTGGGGATGAGGCCCTTGTCCCCATCCCCCCATGTTGAGGGCATGCGGCCTAGTATGGTTCGGTAAGGGTTTCGTATGGATTTTGGGGGGGACCCCATGCCATTTTATTTTAATTTTGGCGTGAGGGGATCCCCTCTGAATCAATACTAGACCTGAAGGGCCTGGTATGGACCTGGGTATGATCTCATGCCATTTTTTTGTGATTTTTTTGTTGCCAGAATTTTTTTTTTTTTACATTCAGCTGTCAGTGGGGAACCCTGCTGACAGCTGATGACTCATGGATTGTTAAGAACGTGGCGGCCAGCTTCCCAGCCCGCTCCTTAACAACCAGCAATGTACAGTGTGTTTAAAGAGAAAAACAAAAAATTGTAAAATGCAAAATGCAAAATGCATGAAAACTATCTCGTTTGTCCGGTGGCGGGGGTGGCGAGTGATTTGTTTGGCACCCCCCAAAAAATGGAGCACCAGCTGCCACTGATGTCGGCTCTCATTCACTATTACTACATAACTATGAGGACTGGGAGCCTCGATCTTGTAATAACAGTGTGTTCATTTATTTAGTGACTAGAGGAAGGTGCCGGTTCATTGAAAAGAATAAATGGCCAAATTTCTAGAAAAATTCCTAGTAGTAAGAATTAGGGATGTACAATACATTATACGGTGATCAGAAGTCTGGGGTGTTGTTACAGTCTGGGGGTCATATGTGACCCACTACAAGATCTTATCCAGCCCACATGTGATGTGCACAGTCTCCGCTCTGATGTAAGGAGGACCTCTGATGTAAATGAGACTCTGATGTAAGGAGGACCTCTGATGTAAATGGTACTCTGATGGGAACCCAGATGCACACTGGACTTTAAAGTGGTAGTAAACTCGTTTTTGTTATTTTCACCTACAGGTAAGCTTTTAATAATGCTTACCTGTAGGTAAAATGAATATCTCCAAAATGTGAACTGTTTAGGAGATATTCTAGCGAGCAGCAGCCCGTGACATCACTGGCGCATGCACTCTGAAGGACCTGCATCCTGTCCCGTTCCTTCAGAGCTGTGTGCCGCAGCCGCGACTCCTGCACGCATCCCCAGGAGTGGCATCATCGCAGCATGGCCAATCAATTGGCCGGAGTCCCTGAACCCAGAAGGATGACTGGGTGAAGGTGGAAGCCTCTGCTACGGTGACAGCGCATGCTACAGTTAAGCGTAACTGTAGTAGAGTTGAGGACTTTAGAACACAAGCAGAACTCCTCAAATCCAGGTTTAAGGAAAAGGGATACACAGACTCCTTTCTAGATAGAGTGATGGAACAAGTAGAGTCAGTTCCTAGGGAAACGTGTCTAGAAAATAAAAATTTAAATAAGGAGAAAGATACTTTTCAATGGAAATTCATATCCAACTATCATTGTCAATACAAGGAAGTGGAGGAGATCTTTAAACGCCATTGGCATGTCTTAAGCCTTGATAGACATCTGGGTCTGGTGCTACCCCAGGAGCCAAAATTTGTTTACCGAAAGGCACCCAACTTCGGAGACAGGATTGTCAAAAAAGTATTGAACACCCCCGGTAAACAAAAATTCCAACTAGGGCTTGAGGGTTTTTTTTCGTGTAGGAACTGCAGAGGTTGCCGTACAGTCAAGACACTAAGCAGGGGCCTCACCATGTTCTCTAACTGGGAGGGTGACACCTTCACCGTCAGAGAATTTATTACATGCAACTCCACTTATGTGGTCTACATGTTGTGGTGCCCTATCCTATCTAGTTTATATAGGAAGAACTAAAAGACTACTTAGAGTCAGAATAGGTGAACATATCACTAATATTATCAATGGTTACAAGGACCACAGTGTTTCTCTCCACTTCAGACAGAAGCACAATAGGGACCCCTCATTATTGCAGTTTGCAGGGATTGATATAGTGTATTCTTCATGGTGCGGGTCAAATCGTATTCGAGATCTCTCACAACAAGAAACTAAGTGGATTTTCTTAATGAAAAGTCTAGCACCGAGAGGTATGAACATCGAATTGGATGTAAATGTCTTTATTAATGATTTCTGATGTAATATTACAGTTACAGTATAAATATATAGAATTGAGATATTTGGACTCATTAAGTGAAGACTGTAGAATATGATGGGATGATATCCCACCCTGCAGGCTGGATAGTACTTACACTCTATAATCCATCCTGCAAGCTGGAAATATTTAAATAGTATTGGAGTAACAGAAATCAGCATCATCTAGATGAGTTTGGCTGACTAAGTTAGGTATTAGGAATGAGAGGGGGAGAAATCGGACACAGATTCATACAGACCCCGCTAGCTCGAAAAGAGGTAACTTATCAGTCTCATGAAAATTAAGTGACATTTTTTGAAAATATAATAAAGATTGAGGTGTTAACTAATACAGTAATAAGAGGCTCCCAGCAAGGAGGAAGTTAATGAAGATCGAAGATATGGGTTCATGGATACAAAGTTATTACCATATTTATAATAAATGTAATCCAGGTACGCTTGAGTTTGTTCCATATATTATGGTTCTATGCAGTCTGTTTATGAGTACCATACCATCTTGCTTATAACTATAGTTAGATGGTTAAGAACATTCCTTAGGATAGGATATTTTATGAAATAATTTTACATTGAATTACATATGTGTGATTAAGATTTTTATGAAGATGTATTGATTGTGTTGGACCGGAGAAAGAGGTTTTAAGCGGTATGGGGACACCTAGTGCTGCACGTCCCGCCCTGATGAGCAATCAGATGGGGGAGGGATTTGGATCTCAAATGTTCGGATTGCCAGCTGTACACCGTGTCACGGTAGAAGTCCCAGAGACGAAACGCGTCTGACACGGTGCACGGCACTCAAGTCATCAGGAACAGGGGTGTCCGGTCATTCGCTGCAGGTTGGCAGAACGCCCGTTCATATCCGAGACAGGAGGTTGGGGTAGGAGAGTCCGCCAGAAAAGCTCAGAACCTACAGTCTCCTTGTCAACTCCTGAAGCTTTTGAAAGTGATCTTTTTTGGACGCCAGCGTGACAGGCGCTGTTTGTGAGTACTATATTGTTTTTAAATGAATAAACCTTTTTAAACGATATCACAGTACAGGCGGTCCCCGGGTTACAAACAAGATAGGGACTGTAGGTTTGTTCATAAGTCGAATTTGTTTGTAAGTCGGAACAGGTACATTTTTTCAGTGTAGCTTCAGCCAAAACAAATATTTTTAAGCTTTTTGGATAGCATAGGGAAGGGTTAACACCCCTGTAATGTTTGATTTGCTGTCTATGTTTCCTTTTTCCCATAATAACTCTTACAGGAGTGAATTTCCCTTCCTAGGGGTAGATTTCCTCTCACTTCCTGTTGTCTCCCTCCGTTTGTAAGTAGGAGTCGTTCATAAGTCCGATGTTCATAACTAGGGGACTGCCTGTATCCGGTTGCAAATTTTTTTCTTCCTACATACCACCTTCATCCAATTGGGGGAGAGACAATAAGGAGTTGATTCAAACCCCACAGACTGGCAGATCAATAGAAGATCAGTGGTTCACCTGGAGGAGCAAGATGAGTGATTTGTGCCGAGCATGAGAATGCGAGGCAACACCTTCTGGTAAGTGCAATTCCATATGAGTGGATGCATCCTCTAATCTTGGATTAACGGTGGAGTCATTTATCCTGATGAATTGTGGATTCTAAATTGACTACGGATATATATGATTTGGATATCATATGGACAATTTGAAGTGAACTTCTGTTTAAGGGTATAGGTGTGGTAGATATACTCACACCTTGTATATATTTAGAGCGCTGCTATAACTTGGAAACTTTGATTTTCAATTTGAGTATTGTACGTTTTTAATTAATATTAGCGGCAGCTGTTAGATTATTTGCCAGTGGCGCGGTGGATAGATCCCTTAGGTAAGGGCAGGATTATTGGATCTTGTGTGTGTGCAGTACACAGGGATTGTAGCCAGTACACAGGGAGCCAGTACACAGGTATTGTAGCCAGTACACAGGAAGGCAGTACACAGGTAGCCAGTACACAGGTATTGTAGCCAGTACACAGGTAGCCAGTATAAAGGGAGCCAGTACACAGGTATTGTAGCCAGTACACAGGAAGCCAGTACACAAGTATTGTAGCCAGTACATAGGGAGCCAGTACACAGGTATTGTAGCCAGTACACAGGTATTGTGGCCAGTACACAGGTAGCCAGTACACTGGTATTGTAGCCAGTACACAGGTAGCCAGTACACAGGTATTGTAGCCAGTACACAGGGAGCAAGTACACATGTATTGTGGCCAGTACAGAGGTATTATAGCCAGTACACAGGTATTGTAGCCAGTACACAGGAAGGCAGTACACAGGGAGACAGTACATAGGTATTGTAGCCAGCACACAGGTATTGTAGCCAGTACACAGGGAGCCAGTACACAGGTATTGCAGCCAGTACACAGGTAGCCAGTACACAGGTATTGTAGCCAGTACACAGGCTGTCAGTACACAGGGAGCCAGTACACAGGTATTGTAGCCAGTACACAGGGAGCCAGTACACAGGTATTGTAGCCAGTACACAGGTAGCCAGTATACAGGGAGCCAGTACACAGGTATTGTAGCCAGTACACAGGTAGCCAGTACACAGGTATTGTAGCCAGTACACAGGCTGTTAGTACACAGGGAGTCAGTACACAGGTATTGTAGCCAGTACACAGGGAGCCAGTACACAGGTATTGCAGCCAGTACACAGGTAACCAGTACACAGGTAGCCAGTACACAGGTAGCCAGTACACAGGTATTGTAGCCAGTACACAGGAAGGCAGTACACAGGGAGCCAGTACATAGGTGTTGTAGCCAGCACACAGGTATTGTAGCCAGTACACAGGGAGCCAGTACACAGGTATTGCAGCCAGCACACAGGTATTGTAGCCAGTACACAGGCAGCCAATACACAGGTATTGTAGCCAGTACACAGGAAGCCAGTACACAGGTATTGCAGCCAGTACACAGGTAGCCAGTACACAGGTATTGTAGCCAGTGCACAGGTAGCCAGTATACAGGGAGCCAATACACAGGTATTGTAGCCAGTACACGGGGAGACAGTACACAGGTATTGTAGCCAGTACACAGGTCTTGTAGCCAGTACATAGGTAGCCAGTACACAGGTATTGTAGCAAGTACACAGGGATTGTAGCCAGTACACAGGTATTGCAGCCAGTACACAGGTAGCCAGTACATAGGTATTGTAGCCAGTACACAGGAAGGCAGTACGCAGGGAGCCAGTACACAGGTATTGTAGCCAGTACACAGGGAGCCAGTACACAGGTATTGTAGCCAGCACACAGGGAGCCAGTACACTGGTATTGTAGCCAGTACACAGGGAGCCAGTAGACAGGTATTGTAGCCAGTACACAGGGAGCCAGTACACTGGTATTGTAGCCAGTACACAGGGAGCCAGTACATAGGTATTGCAGCCAGTACACAGGTAGCCAGTACACAGGTATTGTAGCCAGTACACAGGAAGGCAGTACACAGGGAGCCAGTACACAGGTATTGTAGCCAGTACACAGGTATTGTAGCCAGTACACTGGTATTGTAGCCAGTACATAGGTAGCCAGTACACAGGTAGTCAGTACACAGGGAGCCAGTACACAGGTATTGTAGGCAGTACAGCGGCACAGCAGTATGGTACCTCATCCTGATAGGACCTGACAGGTGTTCTAATCTCTCTCTACTCCATCCAAAACTAAAAAAAGAGTTTTGCATTTAGGGTGGGGGGGGGGGCGGAAATGTATATTGCCGTGTGGCGGTCTTATCCGGAAGTGAGAGCAGGTACCTGTCAAAACCAGGTACCCAATCCCCCTTCTGCATGTTCCATCTGTGGGAACCAACTTCAAAGGGCATAGAATTAAGGATTCAGTCACTCGACAAATTGCCAACTTTTATTCAAATAAAGTTCAGTTTCAACACAAAACAGGTTACCCTTGCTGGGGTTTTCAGTGCTCCTCTTCCAATGCTGCTAAATAACTCAAGACACAAGCTCCTGGCTTAATCTAGCAGTGTCATTGCTATGGCCCTCAGGCATTGGGCCTCTGTCTGTTTCCTCCTTTACATCCTTTGTGCACACACATGCAAATCTCTGACTGCTCCTGTTCAACAAAACAGAATCCTGGGGTAGGTGGAGCACTGAACACTAGTTAGCACCCATACAATAGGGTCACCACCAAACTGTGGACCCAGGGTTTGAAGATTCATCATTCTCCATGCTCTGCAAAGCTCCTAAGGTCCAGGTCCCTGACCAGGCTTTACCAAGAAAACTGCCAAGCCAGTTTTTTTCCACTCAAACTAAATACCCTAGAACAGAGGCGTAACTAGAACCTTTAGAGCCCCAGTGCAAGAAACCACCAGCCCTTCGCACTAATCTCAGAGTCCTTTACTCCAGTTGTGGGGCCTATTATTACAGTCCCTTTTTTTATGTTTGTTATTTTATTTTTTTATTATTTTTTACCATTCTATTTTATTTACAATTTTATTTTTTATTATTTTTCACAATTTTTTAAGGGCTTTGCTGAGATATCAGGAGTGTAAACAGACCTCTGATGTTCCAAATTTGAGACAAAGAGAGGAGATTGAGGACACAACCCTCACTCTCCATCCCTGCAGCCTCAGCTGCACAGAATGAATTGACAGGAACAGCTCTGTACAGAGCTTCATCACATGCCTGACGAAGGGGCCCTGCGCGGCTCCGAAACGTTGCATTTCTCTGTGATGTGATCTTTTCAATAAAGAAAATTTTGGACAAGGATCCACGGTGTGCTGACGAATATGTACACTTATATAGAGGAACCAATCCCCTTCATTTTCCTCCTACAGTTGCTGGATGTTGGCGGGAAGGAGAGGATGAAAAGCAGGCTTTCAGCAGCTGCGGAAAGAAAACGGAGAGCATCAGTTCCTTCATATGCTGCCCATTCTATGGGGGACTTGCACAGGCCCCCTGGAGCAAGAGGCCCAGTCATAATTGCGACCAAATATCTCTATACACAGGTCAGCTGGTGACCATGACGGTCTGCATAGCCTGTAGACATTTGCAAATCAAGGTATAGAACAAACTTGTGCAGCAATCTTATAGAAAGTATATATATATTGTGAAAAAAAATATTAATAGGGCTGTGCACCCTTAGTATAAATATTACAGAGTACAAAAGTCTGTGTTGAGGCTATACAGTCATGAATACACGCAGACAAGCGAAATTGTGAAAAGTTCAAAAAGTGCTCTTCCCAGGATCAGAATCACCCAATTGTGATGCCACCACCAAAGGAGGCTTACTGGATGAAGAGGACCCGCTGGCCATATGCCAAAGTGAGTCAAACAAGCTTTGGTGTCAACACGCCCAAAAACTGTCTTCCGACTCTCCGGATCTGTAGGCAACACTGTCTCCCAACATCAACAGATATTCTACAAGCTCAATTGCGCTAGATGGTATAACTCAACAGTCGTCTAGACAATGGTGTCAAACCCGGACATGCAGCGCCCCCGGGCGGGGTGGTGGGTGCAGGGCGGCTCAGCCCGGGGTGTGAGTGTCTCGGTATGGCAGAGGAGAGCTCAGATCCCCGACTGATCCACTCACTCTGTCTACTCTGCTCCGGCCCTGCCCACTGCCATCACTAGCTAGTTTTGTGTATTTGTAATTTTTATATAAATAAATATGATTACGTCCTTATGCTTTTCTTTCAGCTGTTTTGTTCCTAGATAACATTTTTTTTAAATAAAACCATACTATTGACATCTTTTAGGTCCCATTCACACTTTCAAATAGGGCTGTTAGCAAATATATGTGGGAGACCCAGCGGAGGTGATCCAGGCGATCAGTGGCGGCTGGTGTATGAGGGGCGCTTGGGCGCAGCCTCTCAGCCGGCTAAAAAAAAAAAGAAGTCAGCCCCACCCCCCTGCAGGTGGCGCTGATACATTGACTTTATTTTTTTTCGGCTCCTTGGCTGTCACCTGACAGCCAAGTAGTGAGCCTATTGGTCAGCCATTATAAGCTATGTTGGTGCGCTGAACAGCCGCACACACATAGCTTGATTGGCTGCCCTGAGCCTCTGGCTCAGTGTGATTGGATGCGGTGGCTGGGGGCGGGTCACTGTGGAAGCGGACGTGACTTCTGCTCCACAGAGACCCTGACTGCCTGGTGACCGCGCGACCATGAGGGACCGCCGCTTTCCGCATGCCGATCTCTGCAAAAATACTGCCTGCCTGCCTATTGGATGGGGTAAGTGCAGGACTTGTCCCGACCTGGGGGGGGTCTCTGCAATGTACCCCACCTGTGTTACTGGCTCCAAACTGCCCCCATCTGTGTAACTGGCTGCATAACTGCCCCCGCCTGTGTCACTGGCTGCAAACTGCCCCCATCTGTGTCACTGGCTTCATAACTGCGCCCACCTTTGTCACTGATTGCATATCTGCCCCCACCTGTGTCACTGGCTGCATAACTGCCCCCACGTTTGATACTGGCTGCAAACTGCCCCCACCTGTGTCACTGGCTTCACCACCCCCGTCAATACTTCGGTCACTGTGTCCACCCCCGTCAAACGTCGGTCATAGTTTGCACCCCCGTCAATACGTCGGTCACTGTGTCCACCCCCGTCTATACGTTAGTCACTGTTTCCACC
>BLSH010418435.1:691281-705619 GCA_018402905.1 Glandirana rugosa | reverse complement strand
ACCCCCCCCCCCGTGTACTCCTGACACAATATGTGGAATACAGGGGACGGAGTGGGTGGATTCTATAAGGGGTGGGGCTTATTAGAAGAAGGAAGGGTCAAAAAGGAAGGGTGGGGCCTGGCACCCCCCCCCCCATCCTAAAACGTCACCAGCCGCCACTGCAGGCGATTAGTTGCAAACAGAATCCCCATTGAAAGCAAAGGGTGGCTGGCAGCTCCTGCAGCTAATCATGGCTGCTCCCATTGGTCCCTCATGCAGCTAGATCTCCCACAAATAATCACTAGTGTGTGAATAGAATCCTAGAATCACACTGGTCCCTAATAGGACTGGTGATCATGAGAAGGATTTTGACAGTTTAGTGAAGGGGGAATGGGGAAACATTTGCAGTCTCTTGGGGGTCTGTAATTGTAGAAAGTTTATGAATCCAATCATATCTAATAATTCAGCTTCCTTACCACTGGTAGTGATAATAACCCTTCACAACAAGTCATATCTGCTCCTAGATTTGCTTTATTGCATTCAAGGAGGGGGGAGTAGTGGCAAGTTTCCTACTTCCTCCCCAATTAACAGGATTATTTTTGGAAAAATGCAAATTTAATTGTTTTAACTATCACTATGTGCTTTTCATATAAATGATTTTGTTGGCAGTCATGTCTCATTGAGTGTAGACTGCTGATACAATCACACTATTGTTTGAATTCCAAGCAACACCCAGTGAGCGGCATGCAGTGCATTAGCACTAACCCCAAAAGTGGAAAAAAATGATTATGCTACTGTGAAAGAAGACTGCATGTTATAATACCTGTTCTGATTGGATGCATCTATTGCTCAGGTGACAATTTTCCATCTGGCTCCTTCAACAAAAGCCAATTGAACAGCCAACTTTATGCCTGGTACACACAACCCAGCAGGCTAAATGAAAAAAAAAGTGAGGGCCTCGAGAGGAGCCGCTGTACTAACAATGCAATGTTAGTACAGCAATCTCCCCACTGAGCTATTGACTTCTGCCCCCCTCCCCACCAGACAGCACTTCGAATGCTGGGTTTCCAGCATGCCAGCTTCTAACGGAAAGGTTGATGTACACATGGGCGGAATGATATTCAGCCAGTGTGTACCAGGCTTTAACTGATCTGGGTGGTACAGAATGGGCACCCACAGCTTGAGTTTTGGCCAATTCAGCTGGAAATTAGCCGAAATTCTGAGCTGTATATGCAAGTTTTAGGTTTGACCATCCAAAAACTGCTTTGAGAGTCCTTTTTTCCTTCTCTTTCCTTCTTCCTTCTCTTTCTCTCATTTTTCCTCTCTTTTTTCCTCTCTTTCCTTTTTTCCCTTTTTTCCTGTTCAGATGACACGTTCAGTATATGTACACTCATGCAGTGATATGAATATGATGTGGTGTGTGCTAGCCATGCAGATAATATGTCATAGGCCCATACTTTGGTGAACCTGTATTGTTTACACTGAAGCACCCGGGGAAGCAGAAATAGGTCTTGATGTTTCCATGGTGCGTGTTAACCAATGCTGCAGCATCTATAACTGCACAGCTCAGGTACATCCAGTCACACGCATAAAAGAGATGTGTTCCACTACGGAATGCAAAGAGTTAACCCTTCACAACGTGGTACTGACCTCCTTCTCCAGACATGGTCAGATATATGCATCCCAGAGGTGTGATCATTAAATATTCTCCGTAGGTCTTTAAAACAAACAGGACGCCGAGAATTAACACACCAATCTGGCTCATTTCACTCATGTTTTCATAAGAGACAAAATATTCTTTATAAATGGACAAAAAGCCGTCTTTAATAAGGAAACTATACTGTTTTTGGTCAATATTTTTTATCTTTGTTTTACCCGTTTTAACATTTTTAATATTTTTTACCATATGTCACTTGTAATTATCCATATAAACTATTTTACAAGTAAATATTTCATAAGGGGTGCACACTTTAAAGGTTTAGCAAAGCATTCTAGGTTTTTTTTTTAAAAAGCTTTATATGCATCTTAGCAAAAAATGGAGGGGAGGTAAATCACTCCTCAGACTCATTTAGCTGTAATTGTAATTTGAACTTCAGTTTAAAAAAACAAAACCAAAACAAAAGCATTTTCAGCAAAGCAGTTACATTGTCTATAAGGCTTCATGTGCAATTTCAGATGTTACTTGAGTTGCACAGAATTGTATGACAATGGAAATAAGATTTTTTTTCAATGGTTCACATCAATGCAAATTAGCACAGTGTGATTTTGGAAGAGGTTCCTTTACTACTTTGCTGTGATTTCAGTACAATTTTGCCTCCTGCCCCCAGAGTATGCAAACTATTTCAAAGTAGAATTCAAGTTTCACCTAAGTTGTACTACATAATGGCACTGAAAGTTGGATCAAAATCTGATTGCAGCAGTGTGAACCAAGGCTTAACCCTTATCCCCTCTCCTGGTATGGTATTGTGACACACAATAAACAAGCAATTCCTGATGTATTTATGTTTTGGTTTAGGCCCAATGAGAGCATTGCCACCGGAATGGAAAGTAGAGAGAAATCTCGCTAACAAAGCCACGAAACATGTTTAACCACTTTCCGCCCAGCCTATAGTCAAATGATGGCTTGGCGGGACCTTCATCATTCCGGGAAGACATCATATGACGTCCTCTCAGAATGGGCCGCGATGCAGCACGATTTGTCCCCAGCTGTGTTCACTGGACACAGCCGATGACAGATCACTGTACCGGGCCGCTACCAGTACCATGTGATCACTGTGACCAATCACAGCAGATCACATGACAATTGTAAATAATACATGGCTTTCTTTGATGCCATTCATTGTGTACAATAGTGTTGCTACCTGTGATTGGTCAAAGTGATCACATGGTACAGACAGGGCCAATCACAGCTCATCTGTACCATGTAATTAGCTGTGGCCAATCACAGCTAACCACAATGATATTCATTGAATGAATCCTTTTCATTCAGTAAAAATGGTTTCTTATAACAATAAAATTCACTGGCATAAGCAATCATAATGTAAAAAAAAAAAAAAGAAATCCTGATCACTACACCACAGTAGTGCAATGTTACTATGGTAGCCCTGTATTGCTCTGGTCACAGTGTGTTAAAAAAAACAAACCGTAAAAAAAATATTTTAAAAAAAAGGTATAAGTAATAAAAAAAAAAAATTATATATATATATATATATATATATATATATCAGTGACCCTGATCACCACCACACCAGTTATATAATGATGCTGTTCTGCACTGAAGACAGTGAAAAATTGCAAAATAAACAATTCTTCTTAATTTCTTCATTTTCAAAAAAATTGTGACAAAAAAATTACAACTTCAAAAAAATTGCCACACCTCTTACTGAATCCCTTGGACTGTCTACTTTCCAAAAGGGTCATTTGGGGGATATTTGTACTGTTCTGGAATTTTCTGGCCTCAAGAAATGAGATAGGCCATCATTTCATTTCAGATTGATCAATTTTCAGATATACAGTGCATACAGTATTCATACCCCTTGAAATTTTACACATTTTGTCATGTTTAAATCCCAATAAAATATATTTACGTTTTTTGTTGCATGAGATAGACCAACACAAAGGGGCACATAATTGTGAAATAGAAGGAAAATGATAAATGGTTATCAAATTTTTTTACAAATAAATATCTGAAAAGTATGGTGTACATTTGTATTCAGCCCCCCTCAATACTTTGTAGAACCACCTTTCACTGCAATTACAGCTGCAAGTCATTTTGGGCATATCTCTACCAGCTTTGCACATCTAGAGAGTGATATTTTTGCCCATTCTTCTGTTCTTCTGTGAAACATAGCTCAAGCTCTGTCAGATTGGATGGAGAGCGTCTGTGAACAGCAATTTTCAAGTCTTGCCACAGATTCTCAATTGGGTTTAGGACTGGACTTTGACTGAGCCATTGTAACACATGAATATGCTTTGATATAAACCATTCCATTGTAGCTCTGGCTGTATGTTTAGGGTCGTTGTCCTGCCGGAAGGTGAACCTCCGTCCCAGTCTCAAGTCTTTTGCAGACTCTAACAGTTTTTCTTCTAGGATTTCCCTGTATTTGGCTCCATCCATCTTCCCATTAACTCTGACCAGCTTCCCTGTCCCTGTAGAAGAAAAGCATCCCCACAACATGATACTGTCACCACCATGTTTCACGATGAGCTGTGGATCTCTGCAGCTCCCCCAGAGTTACCCTGGGCCTCTTGGCTGCTTCTCTGATGAATGCTCTCCTTACCCAGCTTGTCAGTTTAGGTGGACGGCCATGTCTTGGTAGGTTTACAGTTGTGCCATTCTCTTTCCATTCTGGGATGATGGATTGAGCAGTGCTCTGTGAGATGTTCAAAGCTTGGGATATTTTTTTATAACCTAACCCTGCTTTAAACTTCTTCCCAACGTTATCCCTGACCTGTCTGGTGTGTTCTTTGACCTTCATGATGCTGTTTGTTCACTTAGGTTCTCTAACAAACCTCTGAGGGCTTCACAGAACAGCTGTATTTATACTGAGATTAAATTACACACACAGGTGGACTCTATTTACGAATTAGGTGACTTCTGAAGGCAATTGATTCCACTAAATTTTAGTTTGGGGTATCAGAGTAAAGGATGCTGAATACAAATGCACGCCACACTTTTCACATATTTATTTGTAAAAAAAAATGCGAAAACCTTATCATTTTCCTTCCACTTCACAATTATGTGTCACTTTGTGTTGGTCTATCACATACAATCCCAATAAAATACATTTACATTTTTGGTTGTAACATGACAAAATGTGAAAAATGTCAAGGGGTATGAATACTTTTTCAAGGCACTGTATACCATAGTTTGTGGACTCTATAACTTTCCTACAGACTAAATAATAAACACTCGTTTGGGTTATTTTCACCAAAGATGTAGCAGAATACAGTTTCGCCTAAGAAAGATTATTTGCAAAACGTTATATCAAACACTAAAAGAAAGCTCTATAAAAAATGATAAAAATTTCATATGGGTACAATGTTGCGCAATTGTCATTCAAAGAGCGACAGCGCTGAAAATTGGCCTGGGCAGGAAGGGGGTGAAAGTGCCCTGTATTAAATGATAAATAGAAGCGGGAAGATTATGTCCTCCATTATTTTATTACTGTCTGTGTTAGAAACTTCCCCAAAGTGGCCAAAGACCACAATAAAAAAATCCAACCCTTTCCCTCCCCATCCAATATTCGATTAGCAAACCCAAAAACTCATCTACTTCCCAAAACACAATTTTTTTTTTTCATAAAAGTTATTGAAAACTTTCTACATTAACCAGTTCATGGAAAGGATGTATAGTATAGTCCCCCCTTAGCAGATTGGTCAAAGAGGCCACTAAGGTAATCAGGGACGTTACATTGAGCTAGAGATGTGTTTCCATAGTAACCAAGCCTTTATAATGCAAAGACCAGCAGCTGCTCCAGCTGTCACTTGTGAAGTTATCTCCAGTCCTCCAGGATGTCTTTTCTCATCAGGTCATTATTCCATTAAAAGCTTTCTGACTTTGTCATGAAAAGCAGGTACATTTAGTTAGTTTATATCAGATCATAAGACCCAGTGGGCAGGATTCATCTCATTAGACTCTAAGACCCCATACACACTATTAGATATCCTGCAGATTTTGTCTTCAGATTTACCAAAACCATATAATATGAGGTCAAAACTAAAGAGTTTAAATTTGTATGCAATCAGGCAGGCCCTTGCACTATATGGTTTTGGTAAATCTGAAGACAAAAATCTGCAGAACATCTAATAGTGTGTTTGGGGTCTTAGCCTTCATGTACATGGATTTTCCATGTTACAATATATATTATTGTTTCTTTTTGGGTAGAAACTTCAAAGTTAGACTATGGGGTTGATTTACTAAAACTGAAGAGTGCAGCTGTGCATGGTAGCTTCTCATTTCAGCTTGTTCAATAAGGCTTGCACAATAAATCCTGCAAGCTGATTGCTTTCTATGCAGAGCGGCACCAGAGTTTGCACTCCCCAGTTTTAGTACATCTCCCTCTATGAGTCTGAATAGGCATTTTTTTCCTGGGGGATTCAGACTCAAAGAATAATCAGGTGGTGCATGGAGCATACCGCTGCAGATTATGGGTGTGGCAAAACTGTGGGCGGGATTTACAATGTGAGACTACTTACTGTGTGTGTACATGGTGGCACATGCCAAGGTCCTTTCACCTACAAACATGCTGTAATAACCCTGACAAAACAAGCGTCTATTAGGTGTGTACAAGACTCAGTACAATCATTTGTAAAAAAAAAAAAAAACTCCTCCACCACATATGCTTTTCTACATACAGCACGCCTTCAGGAAGAACTGCAACTTTTGAACAACATGTAGCGCTGCCCCATTGAGGGTCGCTTCAAAACTCGATTCCCTCTTGGCCTTCCTCCCCATGAGAGTCCTCCAAGACCCTTGACACTCTAGATTCACTCATATTGGAAAGTTCCATTAGGATTGCCACCATAGAGACCACACCAGTTATTAAGTTCAAAAGATTTTCTTAACTTGTTCTTTATAGGAAAAAAATGGCTTTTGAACAGTATCACACTTTCAACAATTAACAGGGTGCTTTAAGTCAGAAACTCACGAAGCTTCACACACAGGTTAACTTTGCTAAATATGATGAATAAAAGGGGCAGTCGCTCAAACAGTACCGTATTTTTCGCACCATAAGACGCACCTGACCATAAGACGCACCTAGGTTTTAGAGGAGGAAAACAAGAAAAAAAAATATTCTGAACCCAATGGTGTACTAAAATATTTACCAGTGCAGCCATATACCAGATCCATGAAATACAGCACAATACAGATCCATGAAATACAGCACAATACACTAGATCCATGAAATACAGCACAATACACCGGATCCATGAAATACAGCACAATACAGATCCATGAAATACAGCACAATACACCAGATCCATGAAATACAGCCATACCTGTGTCCATTAAATGCAGCCTGACAGAGCTGAGAAGGAGATTCATATCTCCCGCCACCACTGTGCTGTGATGATGTCCTCACCCTGCGCATAGTGGAGCTCCACTCTGCAGCCAGATCCCATTCAGAAAGAAGCAGCTCCAGCCGCCGCAGTACTTCATTTGGCCACTGGGGCTTCATTCGGCCCCAGTGGCCAAATGAAGTACTGCGGCTGCTCTGTCTTCTCACTGTGTGAGATTAGAGCAGCGCTCTACGGTGTCCGTGAGTCCGTGAGCCTCGCACCATAAGACGCAGAGAGACTTTCCCCCACTTTTTGGGGGGAAAAGAGTGCATCTTATGGTGTGAAAAATACGGTATTTGCCACTCCCTAATACTCACCAGCAACTATGCTAAGTGAACAACAGAATTCCTCCAATTGAGTTTAATCAACCACCAGTAGGTTCACTTGTAAGTGCTAGAATAGCATATTAATCTACGGTGAATTAATGTAAAGTAATGATCATCCTTTAGAAATGAGTGAATCCAGGGTAAATTGATACCACTCAATGAATGCAAATAAAACAGTACCACTCTATGTAATGCAAATAAACAGTACCACTCTATGGCAATTCAACTCAATATTAAAGCAGCTGTAATATTAATTATCTAAATCCTCCTGCTCTAGTTCAGAGAGTTCTTAGGGGGAATGCAATAGCGCTAAGCAAAACAGCCCTGAGTATAAATAAGTGGGGGGATGAGTAGAATTCAACAACCTTCCCAGTGAACACTGACTTGTACGATAAACTGACAACTAACAGTAATGCAGTGCACTTTAACTGTAATCCAACTTGCGATTAGGATATCCCTTTAAAGAATGGGCCGAAACCTGTTCACCAAAATGACTGTGGTTGACACACTTGCTCTTTGTTTCTAGAAAAAATGGCCTCTACTGCACTCCTTGCAGCTCTCCCTGATCGATTGATCAACTGTTGGTGTCTGCTAAGGCTCTGGAACGTACTCAGATGGCCATAAGCTGGTTCAGCAGATTGCCCACCAGAACTCTGTAGCACCACAGCTGGCTGGGACACTGTAGAAATTCAGCTGGCTGGATCACTGGATGTAGGCCTCAGGCCGTGGTCTTGCTGTAAAGGACACACAGGATCCTTGCTGATTGATCACGCCATCCAAAGAGACTACAATAATCTCCTCCCTTGACTTACAGTCAGGTCCATAAATATTGGGACATGGACACAATTCTAATATTTTTGGCTCTATACACCACCACAATGGATTTGAAATGAAACAAACAAGATGTGCTTTAACTGCAGACTTTCAGCTTTAATTTTAGGGTATTTACATCCAAATCAGGTGAACGGTGTAGGAATTACACCAGTTTGCATATGTGCCTCCCACTTTTTAAGGGACCAAAAATAATGGGACACATTAACAGTCATAAATCAAACTTTCACTTTTTAATACTTGGTTGCAAATCCTTTGCAGTCAATTACAGCCTGAAGTCTGGAACGCATAGACATCACCAGACCCTGGGTGCCAGGCCTCTACTGCAACTGTCTTCAGTTCCTGCTTGTTCTTGGGGCATTTTCCCTTCAGTTTTGTCTTCAACAAGTGAAATACATGCTCAATCGGATTGAGGTCAGGTGATTGACTTGGCCATTGCATAACATTCCACTTCTTTCCCTTAACCACTTACCAGCCGGGCCCCTTTTTTACATTTGTTGGTTACAAGCTAAAAAGTTTTTTTTTGCTAGAAAATTACTTAGAACCCCCAAACATTATATATATATTTTTTTCAAACACCCTAGAGAATAAAATGGCAATCGTTGCAATACTTTTTGTCACACGGTATTTGCGCAGCGGTCTTTCAAGCGTGATTTTTTTTGGAAAAATGTAACTTTTTTGAGTTAAAAAATAAGACAACAGTAAAGTTAGCCCAATTTTTTTGTATATTGTGAAAGAGGATGTTACACCGAGTAAATAGATACCATACATGACACGGTTGAAAATTGCACGCACTCGCGGAATGGCGACAATGTCCGGTACTTAAAAATTTCCATAGGCGACGTTTTAAAATTTTTTATCGGTTACCAGGTTAGAGGTGCAGAGGAGGTCTTTTGCTAGAATTATTGCTCACACTCTGGTGATTGCGGCAATACCTCACATGTGTGGTTTGAACACCGTTTTCATATTTGGGCGCGACTTATGTATGCATTTTCTTTGCTGCGCAAGCTCGCGGGGACGGTGGCACTTTAATTTTTTTTTTTTTATTTTATTTATTTATTTATTTATTTTTAATACTGTTCCTTTAAAAAAAAAAATCTGATCACTTTTATTGCTATCACAAGGAATGTAAACATCCCCTGTGATAGTAATATATGGTGACAGGTACACTTTTTGGAGGGCTGGGGGGCCTAAAAGCCCCCCCCCCATCCCTCCTTTGCACTTCACAGTATTCAGATCACCAAAAACGGTGATACTGAATACTGTAATTTTTTTTAAATTGGCGGCGATAGCCGCCGAGTAAACCGGAAGTGACGTTGTGACGTCGCTTCCGGAATTTGCCGAAGGAGACCCAATCGGAGCCAATTACGGCTTCTAACAGGTCTCCTTCCAGCCGGCGGACGCGCCGTATCGTCGATTCGGTCTCCCGGTGGGACAGGAGGCCGGAGAAGAGCGGCGGAAGGATGTCCCCTCCCGCCCCCTGGGATAACGACCAAGCGGCTCCCGAGCCAGATCAGTTGTTATCCCTGAATAGCCGACCGTCAGCTCTAAAAAATGATACCGGGATATAGCCTGCAGCTGCAGGCTATGTCCCAGTACAGCCGGTCAAAGCCAGCCGCCACCTTTTTACGGCGCTGGGGCTGGCCTGGTTACACAACTCTTTGGTTGCTTTCGCAGTATGCTTCGGGTCTTTGTCCATGTGCACTGTGAAGAGCCGTCCAATAAGTTCTGAAGCATTTGGCTGAATATGAGCAGATAATATTGCCCGAAACACTTCAGAATTCATCCTGCTGCTTTTGTCAGCAGTCACATCATCAATAAATACAAGAGAACCAGTTCCATTGGCAGCCATACATGCCCACGCCAATACACTACCACCACCATGCTTCACTGATGAGTTGGTATGCTTTGAATCATGAGCAGTTCCTTTCCTTCTCCATACTCTTCTCTTCCCATCACTCTGGTACAAGTTGATCTTGGTCTCATCTGTCCATAGGAGGTTGTTCCAGAACTCTGAAGGCTTTTTTAGATGTTGTTTTGTAAACTCTAATCTGGCCTTCCTGTTTTTGAGGCTCATCAATGGTTTACATCTTGTGGTGAACCCTCTGCATTCACTCTGGTGAAGTCTTCTCTTGATTGTTGACTTTGACACACATACACCTACCTCCTGGAGAGTGTTCTTGATCTGGCCAACTGTTGTGAAGGGTGTTTTCTTCACCAGGGAAAGAAGGTGAGTGAATAGCATAAATGCAAATTGTACCAATGTATTAACATACATGTAAAACAGTCCAGAATCTAGGATTGACTATTCGTCTGTGAAGGTGGTGGGGGGAAGGTGGAGCAAGTGGATTTAGGTAGATAAGTGCTCCCTTCCAGCACACCCCACTCACCAGCCCTTCTGCTGCGGTTGTCCTAGGGATGAATTAGCTCAGATCCCAGTGTTGTACAGCACAGCTCAATGGGTTTAGACGGATCACATGGAAAAAGAAAACGTCATAGTGTAGGATGCAATGCATAGAGACACAAAGTAGTAGGCACTTACATATGTAAATGAGAAGTCAGACGCTCAGACCCGGAGATTACGTATGTTCTACCAGGTAAAACCGGAAGTGCGTAGGACGCCCTCTGGCTCTGTCTTACGCGTTTCGTCATAGAGACGTCATCAGAGATGGCGCCATCTTAGTGCACTCATCGGTCATTTATACTTTAATGGTAACCCGGCAACCCGTGATCATGTGAGCAGGAGCGGCCATCTTAATGCTCCACTATCAAAGTCATCATACGTCTCACCAAATTAACAATAATTATATTACAATTTTATTCAATATATATAAAAACAACAATACATGATAAAAGGTGTATTAAAATGTATTAAAACTGGATATATTAGAAAATGGAATATGGGAGAATAAAACAAAGTGACACGTGAAGGTGCAAATATATATGCGTCATTGGTAGTGCAAATGCTTGAAAGGCTTGGACCTGGAAAAAACTTTCCAAGTAAATTACAAGTGCTGGTCCCAATATGTGAATGCATTATTAGCTAGGTGGATAAAGTGATGTATTCAAAGAATGTTTTCAAAAAAATGTTTAAAAATGTATTTAGTGAACTGGGACGGAACTCCTATGAAACGCGACTGGAAAAACCTATTGGGGGACTATTAAATGATCTGTGCAAGAAAAATAGTGAATGGAAGAAATAATCTATTATTGCCATGAAGTGTGTTCCCAATTGATAAAAGAATGGTTAAGATGGTATACAAAATATTAAAACCCAACAATAACTATACAAAAAATGTGAAAGGATGACGAGTCGTTTCTTTGCAAAAACAGCCAGAATAAGTAAAGAGGCTAGAAAAAAGAAATGTCAAGGGATGAACTAAAGCTAGGTGGAGGAGGGGCTTGAATTAATACCTATGCAAGAGAAAAGTGAATGGGTGGAGGGTAAAATTGTATAAAAAAGGCTTAAAAAGACTTAAAAAAGCTAAGAAAAGGGGGCAGATATTGAACTGAATGGAGGAGGGGCTCAATCATTTGTAATAAAACAGTTCAAGTCAATGTCAATGTTAAGACGATCCGGTTCTAAAGAATTTAACATATAGATCCATTTTGTTCTGTTTTGTGAAATCTTTGTTTTCCTATTACCTTCCTGCCAATATTCTTTTACAGGTCTGATGGGAAATGAAGTCCCTCCACAAAAGAATCTGATTACTTCTTTCCCCTTGTCACACTACAAGTCCCATAAGACATCACTCCTGCACAGATTCATTCTTATTAAACAAACTAACACTAGGGGGAATCCTTCACAGCATTAAATGGGCACAAATGTCTATATGCCAGAGAAGCACAACTGGGCTCCTGGCTACAAACATAAAGAGTGAAGTGGTCAGGAGTATATAAAGTACTTTGAGTGCAGTGGTCAGGAGAATGTCTAGTCAGCTCAGTACAGGGACCTGTGGTCATAAGCATGTCATATATAGCCCAGGGTACAGAGTGCAGTGGACAGAAGTATGTCATGTATATCTGGTATACAGTGTGCATTGGCCAGAAGAATGTCATATACAGACCAGGGTACAGAGTGCAGTGTTCAGGACAGGAGTATCTCAAATACAGCATAAGGTGCAGGGTGCAGTGGTCAGGAGTAAATCATATACAACCCAGTGTGCAGAGTGCAGTGGTCAGGAGCATGTCATACATAGCCCACTCTTCATTGCATTTTCCCTCCAGGCTCTCCCCACACAGCTCAACTCATGTCTCTTTCTTCTTTTCTTCCTGTGCAGCTTTTTCTCTTCTTCCTATGGTTCCCTACACCATAAAGCCTGCACTGTGTCCAGGGGTAGGACTAAAAGTCCGAGCATCTATGCATCCAATCGGGTTCCTAGTCTCCCCTCTCCCAGACAATCTGTCCATCCATGCCCACGGTAGGCAGAGTAAGCAGCCATAAGAATGTCCAGGTTGTATAGCTCCCTCCCCTTAAAGTGACCACACGCCTGCACCATGGACACACTCTCTGCAGGGATGGGTTGGACCCCTGTACCCCCCTATATATGCCCCTGCTATAAGCATTACTGTGATTGAAACCAGGAACAATTAAATGTAGCTATTTTATAGCAGATGTTAAATCTAAAACAGGCCATAGACGGTTCAAATCGTGGCTAGTTCAGCAGGGACCGGCTTAGATTTGAACCATATATGGGCAGGCTAATTGTACCAAAGTTATTTGATCAATCAACTTGGGTACAACAAGCCTGTTGGATTTTTCATGTGATTATTGTGTGTTCTCCTGGATGGGACAGCTCCCCCCCAACCCCCTGCTGGATTCCACCATCAAAACAGACTGTGGTTGCAGGAAAGAAAATTGTGACCGGCTTTGCTAGGCATGGTTCATCTGCATGATGAAAATACTGTTATTTTCCTTCATACCAGACCTTAATCCTAATAGGCAGGATTCCGCAAACTATATTTTATGGCATCGTGATCAGGGATATCCCATGTTATACTAGATCATTTGCCTGCATTATATGGCCTAAAAGCATCTTCTGAATAGGAAAGGTACACGTGTTATGTTTTTACAGCACATGGTAAAATATCTGCAGTTTCTAGGCTGTGAAAAAAAAGGGAACTGGAATGCGGTTACCATGTGAATCACCCAAGCTGTCCTTGTTCCTGTTTTCATAGTCCAGCCCTATAAAGGTTAAAGGACTGAATGCAACATGTGAAATCACAAATATTGAGATGTTGCTTTAGAAACCAAGGCTTTATGATGTAAGATTTAGGCTCACCATACACATTGCAATCTAACAATGCAATCTCTGTATAATCAACTGTAGACCTACCAAAACGTAACAATATGAGGACTTACCTAAATCATCCATTCAATCTGTATCCGATCAGGCAGGTTGCACTACATATGCGTTGGTAGATCTAATGGAAATTGTACAATCAGGTTGTACCGTGTTTGCCATACACGTTATAATCAGGCTGTACAATCAACCTTAGATCTAACCAAAACCATGTAATATGAGGACCTACCTAAACTTTCCAATCAATTTGTATCTAATCAGGCAGGCTCTTGCATTACATACTTGTTGTTAGATCTGATTTTATAGTGTATGGTCACATGAAAACCTGAATCTATATCCATCATCAATGGGGGCATTGTATTTCCTGTTCCCCTTATTATTAGCTTTAGAGTGACTTTATTTCAGTAATGAGAAGCAGGTCCTAAAGGTGCCCACAGTCAGAGGATGGTGGTTTTAAGATGCGATGAAGATTCTAAGAACAATGTAAACACACATGCTTGCATCAGCTGTATATTCATACCCACGGTAATTGTTTATTACTGTCGCATTTGCGTTACACACACAAACGAAGTGACAATCGTGTAAAAGTATCGAATATCAACACTTACGTCGGAATCTTTTTCTTTTTTTAACCGATAATCTAAAAACACGGACTAGTGAATAAAGTTCCATCCTGACCCCCACAGACGTGTCATGTATATATACTTATATGTCGACTACGTTCGTACACACAAATGTAACAAGAATCTTAGAAGTAGCGTAGAATTTTGGTGGTAGGAGACTGACACCCGTGGAAATCCTGGACGAAGAGTAATGACTTTATTTCAGTGAGATTTC
>BLSH010418435.1:660943-671626 GCA_018402905.1 Glandirana rugosa | reverse complement strand
AAACTCCCTCCATTATACACAGACCCCCCTCCCTCAGTACAGACCCCCTTCACGAAACACAGATCCCCTTATGCACCTGGGTGGCGAGCGGTGGATGATTCAGTGTGCAGCAGCTGCCCAGAGAGTTGGTTGCTCAGACTGTCACTCTCTGGGCAGCGGGCTTCTATGTTGGAAGTGACAGGAGGAAGCCGCAGCAGCAGTAATAGTGTGACCGAGAAGTTTCACTCCAGGCTAGCGCAGCGCCGGCATCTTGCAGCTGCCTCCGGGACCCAGGACCCTCGCATAGGTGCTGTCCTTGGGATGGTGTCCTCCCACTCCCCCATAGTGATGCCACTGAATCACGGGCAGCCTCCCCTCCTCCTTAGCAGCCAATTGGGAAACGGGTCTCAGACCGACTTCCTGATTGGCGGGAAGGGGATTCAGTGTAAAAATAGTGAATATTCATTCACTAATTTCACACAACTGGGTGGGCTCAGGGTGCAGTGCTTGCTCCCCTGAGCCCACCCTATTTTGAAGCCTATTAGAGTCTCATGCTCAAATCAGTGCTTCAAAAAAAACAGTCCCTCTCCATTGGAATCCATACATCCGACGTCCGGCAAGGAGCTGGACACATGGATCGGGGGCGGTCGTCCGTGCACCCCTGCTGTGACCTGGATAAATGAGAACCTTCAGAGATACATGACAGTTTGCATATCCTCCCTTTCATCTTTTTAAGATATTTTAGATCCCTTTCGCACGGGCTTTCCTATCACGTCCCCCTGTCAGTTTTTTAGGTGACTTTAGGTTCAGAAGCTCCATGTGGGTCTATAGGCAGGCTAGTGATACACACCAGCCTACCTCTGAGTCCATCCAGGTACAGAAGAAAGAAACGAAAAAAGAACTAAAAGGACCGCACCCTTTTTTTGGACACACTCAGCGTCCCCTGCTGAACAAAGCATACCGGCACCATGTGAAGAGCCCTCAGTCAAAAAATAAACCCTCCCAGTCATGCCAGACAAACTGTCAACACTTTGTGTGCAAAAGAAGCATTTTAATGAAATGACAGACTAATAAAAATGTATATATAAGCAAGCAAAAGCAATATTACCGAAAACAAACTATTTAAAAGAGAAGTATGGGATTTTTTTTTTTTTTTTAAGAATCATACTTACCTAGGTGGATGCAGCATCGGTCCGATGCTACATTTGTCTACCTTTGGCTCTAAAACTGAGAACCGAGCGATCAAATATAGCTGATCCCTCAGTTGCCCTGAGCAGAGAGCTAGTGACTGTCAGCCTCCTCTGTCTGCTGGGCTGTGAAGGTGTCACGTACCTGTTGGAAGAGTCTGACTTGTGCTGTAGGCAACCTCCCTTATTACCCTGACTCAGGAGCCCCTGGTAGAGCAGACAGCTGGCTTGGGAGTGCAGGATGGCACGAGGGTCGGACTGAGTCACTGGTGATGGTAGGAAGTCCGTTGGTGCACTTGTGCAACTGAAACGTGGTCGTACAGGCCGGGTCGTGAATGGGCTGGCGGTGTGGTACAGAAGGAGCAGGCTGGTGGGTGGTCGGATCCAGGCAGGGTCGTCAACAGGCAGGCAGCAGAGGTACAAAAGGATCAGGCAGGAGAGTGGCCGTAGGCAAGCTGGGGGTCAGTGTGGCAGAAATCAGCAGGGTCAAGGCAAGCCGGGTCACAGGAACAGATAATCAGATCGCAGGTTGCTCGGGAACACACACTAAACGCTGTAGATCAGACAGCATTGGCTGCAGGGCACAGGAAGCTTAAGTAATGCTGTTTAGCGCCTTTTCCGGCATGTGCGTGCACCCAGGAGCGCGCGCACAGGCGTGCCCAAACCTGCACGGGTGCTCGCACCGACGCCAAAGACCACAGAAAGCACAGATCTTCTCTGACATTGCCCCCCCCCAAGTGGTAGCCTCCGGATGCCCAGCCAGGCCTTCAGCTCAGGGTGATCCCTCCAAAAGTCCCTGACAAGTTCTTTGGCATGGATGTGTTCCTCAGGTTCTCAGGAATTTTCTTCTGGTCCGTATCCCTTCCACTTAATCAAGAACTGTGTCACACCCCCTCTTACTCTGCAGTCGAGGATTGCCTCGACCTCGTACTCTTCCTCACCATCCACTACAACTGGTTCAGGTGGAGCTGTTCTCCCCCCCGGAAAGTGGTCCTTGGTTACGGGTTTCAACAGAGATACATGAAACACCGGGTGTACCCGAAGAGAAGGAGGGAGGCTTAGCTCATACGCCACCCTGTTAATCTTCTTCTTGACAGGAAAGGGGCCGATGAATTTTGGTCCCAGCTTCTTTGAGGGGCAGGAAAATTTTAAGTTCTTAGTGGCTAACCAAGCTTGGTCGTCCGGTTGCAGGTCCAACTCCCCTCGTCTCCCTTTGTCAAAAGCTTGCATGTTGCATTCCTGCGACTGGGATAATGTCTCCCTCAGGAGCTTGTTATTTTCCACAAGGAAGCCAGCAATGTCTTGTACAACAGGCACCATACTTTCTGGTACCAGGTCAAGCAAGAAGGAGGTATGGTAGCCGAGATTCGCCCAGAACGGTGACTGATTGGTGGCTGAGTGAACCGAGTTATTATAGGTGAATTCGGCTACAGGCAGCAGGGAGACCCAGTCGTCCTGAGAGAATGAAGAATAGCACCTGAGGTACTGCTCTAAGGTCTGGTTCGTTCTCTCTGTCTGGCCATTGGTTTGTGGGTGGTAAGCGGAGGAGAACGCTAATTCAATTCCCTACAGAGAGCAGAGGGCTTTCCAGACCCGAGACGTAAACTGCACTCCCCGATCAGATACTATGTTGGCTGGGATTCCGTGGAGACGGACTATCTCTCTAATGAAGGTTTCTGCAGTTTGGGTAGCAGTAGGTGTGCCCTTCATGGTGATGAAATGTGCCATCTTAGTGAGACTGTCTACTACCACAAAGATGGTGGAGAATCCTGCAGACGGGGGCAATTCCACTATAAAGTTCATGGAAACATGTGACCACGGGCGTTCAGGGACAGGCAGCGGATTTAGCAGCCCCCAGGCTTTGGTCCTGTCGACCTTGTTGCGAGCACAGATGGGGCAGGTCTTAACATATTCTTTACAGTCCTTGTCAACCAGAGGCCACCAGAAGGAGCGTGCGAGTAGTTCCGCAGTCTTACGACCACCAAAATGTCCTGCTAATTTGTGGTTATGGCATAGCTCCAGGACTGCCAGACGTTGTTCCTCAGGGACAAGGATCCTTGCACCATACCACCACAACCCGTCGTGCTGGGTTAGCCCGGGGTCCTGTGAGATGGAGGACCTGGCAAGGGACCGTCTGATTTGGGAGAGGAGATCCTCTTGGGTTAATAGAAATCTCAGAAAAGGGAGGATCGTGTCAGGTGGGGCAGTCTCCCCTGTCTTGTGAAACATCCTTGAGAGGGCATCTGGTTTCACGTTTTTTGACCCGGGCCTGTATGTGATGTGGAGCTGGAACCACGAGAAGAAGAGGGCCCAGCGACCCTGACAGGGGTTTTAATCTCTTGGCTGTGCGCAGATATTCCAGATTTTTATGATTGATGAAAACTAAAACTGGATGTGAGGCTCCCTCTGGCAGATACCGCCATTCCTGCAGGGTGGGTTTAATAGCAAGCAATTCTCTGTCTCCCACATCTTAGTTTCTCTCCGGAGGTGTCAACTTCTGGGAGAAGAAGGCAATGGGGTGAAGAGGGGCTTTAGGCCCCTGCCTTTGAGAAAGTACTGCTTCCACCGCCGTCTCGGACGCGTCTACTTCCAGAATATAGAGTAGAGTAGGGTCCGGATGTTTTAGGCCTGGTGCGGAGGTGAAGAGTTTCTTGAGCAACTGAAATGCCACCTGGGCCTCAGAAGTCCAAAGAAAGAGTGTGTTCTGCTTTGTTAACTGGGTGATAGAAATTGGTGAAGCCAACAAAGCGTTGAACCGCTTTCCTGTCGGTAGGTGCTGACCACTCTACAATAGCAGAGACCTTCTGGGGGTCCATGGTTATGCCAGAAACAGAAAGAATGAAGCCCAGGAAGGTGATGCTTGAACATTCAAATGCGCACTTCTCAGCCTTATCGTATAATCCATGCTGGTGAAGGCGGCTCAGCACGCTCTTAACATGTCCACGATGTTCTTCCGGGGACGAGGATAATATGAGGATATCGTCAAGATACACCACTACGAATAGGTCAAGAAAACATTGTTGACAAAATGTTGAAAAGTGGCCGGGGCGTTGCACAGCCCGAATGGCATGACCAAGTATTCGTAGTGGTCAAATCGGGTTCGGAAGGCCGTTTTCCACTCATCCCCTTCCCTGATGCGGTTGAGATTATAGACCCCTCTGAGGTCTAATTTAGAGAAGACCGTGGCCAAACTAAGTCTTTGAAATAGCTCCAGGACTAGGGGCAAGGGGTAGCGATTTTTGACTGTGATCTTATTGAGGTCCCGGTAATCAATGCAGGGTCTTAAGGTCTTGTCCTTTTTTTCAACAAAGAATATTTCGGCACCGGCAGGAGATGTAGAGGGTCGGGTGAATCCTTTCTTCAGATTGTCATCCAGGTAGACCTTAAGGGCTGCTAGTTCCAATTCAGAAAGTGGGTATATCCTGCCGAAAGGCACCTCTGCCCCTGGTAATAACTCAATTGGGCAATCATAGGGTCGGTGTGGACATCAGCCCCCTTCTTGCTAAATACATCCAGGAATTTGTGGTACGGCCAGGCGGGTCTCTGCATCAGGGTCAGAATCCGAACAAGGTACAGTAAGGGCAGGATCCCGAGGTTGGATCCTGAGTGACCATCTGGTGTTCAGGCTGGAAGAGGGACAGTCTTGTGAGTAATCATGCCCGATTTAATGGTGGACCCATTGGCCAGGTGGATGGTCATCTGGTGGGCTTTGGGTTTAAGAGGAATCTGGTGCTGGGCTGCGAAATTCAGATCCACAAAACACCTGCAAGAGCCAGAGTCTATAATTGCCCGGACCGGGATGTCTCTGTCAGGCAGCTGCAAATTGACGGGGAGCACCAAGTGAGTCTTAGGGCTTGACAAGGCAGAACCTCCCCCTTGATGGGGTAGGAGCCCTTACCCCGCTTGGCTGGGCAGGATCGCACCATGTGTCCACGAACTCCACAGTATAGACACAGATCGTGGGTCACGTGCCTCTGTCTCTCCTCCGGGGTGAGGACCGGGCGCCAGGGGGTGACCAAACTTTCGGAGCTGCACTCCCGCAGGCGGCGGTTGATCTGGATGGCCAGATCAAACATAGCGTCCAAGGTCTGGGGAACATCCACACGAGCCAACTCATCCTTTAGTGGCTCGGACAGACCCAACCGGAACTGGAAGCAGAGGGCTGCAGAGTTCCATGCAGTGTCGGCGCTCCAGCGCTGAAATTCAGCCACGTAGTCCTCCACCGTGTGGCGGCCCTGCTGGAGTGCATGGAGCGCAGCTTCCGCTGTGGTGGCTTGGTGCGGGTCCTCATATAATCACGCCATGGCCAGGAAGAAGCACGCAAGGTTGGCTTCTGCTCAAGTAGCCGATGACCCCAGGCCTGGGGCTCATCCTGGAGGAGGGAAATGACCAGTCCCACTTTGGTGGCTTTTTGGGAGAAGGTGCAGGGTTGGAGAGCGAAATATAATTTGCATGAGATGCGGAAAGCCCGGAATTTCTTATGGTCCCTCGCGAACCGTTCAGGTAGAGGTACCTTGGGTTCCGTAGGCAGAGTGGTGAGGGTGTGACCAGGAAGCGGGTTGAACCCGGATATGGGGGTTGCGGAGAGCTCCAGGACTCGGCCTTCCAGCCGCATGTAATCATCTTGAAGGGTCTTCACCGCCCGAGTAAGGCCGGCCAAGTGTATACAGAGTTCATTCGTAGCAGAGGGCCCCTGCGCAGACTCGGACATGGCTGTTTGATACTGTCACTTACCTGGTGGAAGAGTCTGACTTATGCAGTAGACAGCCTCCCTTACTACCCTGACTCGGGAGCCCCTGGTAGAGCAGACAGGTGGCTCGGGAGTGAAGCATGGCACGAGGGTCGGACTGGGTCACTGGTGATGGTAGGAAGTCCGTTGGTGCATTCGTGCAACTGAAGCGTGGCCGTACAGGCCGGGTCATGAACAGGCTGACTGTGCGGTACAGAAGGAGCAGGCTGGTGGGTGGTCGGGTCCAGGCAGGGTCATCAACAAGCAGGCAGCAGAGGTACAAAAGGATCAGGCAGGAGAGTGGTCGTAGGCAAGGTGGGGGTCGTGCAGGCAGAAATCAGCAGGGTCAAGGCAAGCAGGGTCACAGGAACAGATAATCAGATTGCAGGTTGCTCGGGAACACACACTAAACGCTGTAGATCAGACAGCACTGGCTGCAGGGCACAGGAAGCTTAAGTAACGCTGTTTAGCGCCAAAGACCACAGAAAGCATTGATCTTCTCTAGCAGAAGGGGGAAGGATCTTTCCACAGCCTGGACCAGCTCTATGACATCAGCTAACAGCAGGCTTCAGGCTGCTGTCTGCTGAAAATGGGTCACAGGGGTGCAGCACCACCTGCACTCCTGTGATCCACAGAAGTACAGCCAAACGAACTTTGGCTGTATTTCTCCTTTAAACTTGTTCTTGCTCCATACAAATCAGCCATGCTTTCCATAGCAAACACATTAGAGTTAGAAAACAAAAAACAGAAAAACATGTGACAAAGTTAAAGCAGAATTTTAAAAGTCAGCAGCTCCAAAAAGTGTAGCTGCTGACTTTTAATAATCAGACACTTACCTGTCCCATGCTCCAGAGATGCGGCCGCCCGCTGCCTCGCTCCTCTCCCCCTCCTTTGTGCGGCGCCGGCATACCAAGTGTGGGTGCCCGGCTTTGAAGCTACGCACTGTGAATGGCCTGTGTATCTTCTGGGACCTGTGATGTGTCCCAGAAGATTGCTGGGATGGAGGGTGAAGAGGTGAACTTCCTTTTGGCTCCGCAGAGCCAGGAGAGGAAGTGGGAGCTGGATAGCTGTAAAAACAGGTATCCGCCCCCCACCCTCCCACAAAAAAAAATTACATGCCAATTGTGGCATGTCAGGGGGTCACCTTCACTTAAAGCGAAAGTTCCACTTTTAGGTGGAACTCCACTTTAACCACTTAAGGACCGGAAGGATTTCCAGCTTTAGGACCGGAGCCCTTTTTGCGATTCGGCGATGTGTCGCTTTAACTGAAAATTGTGCGGTCGTGCGACGTTGTACCCAAACGAAATTTGCGTCCTTTTTTCCCCACAAATAGAGCTTTCTTTTGGTGGTATTTGATCACCGCTGCGTCATTTCTGATCGCGGCTATAAACAAAAGAAGAGCGACAATTTTGCAAAAAAAAAAACAAATTTCTTACTTTTTGCTAAAATACAAATCCAAAAAAAAAATATAAAAAAACATTTTTTTTCACCGTTTTTGGCCGATTTATATTCTTCATCATATTTGCGATAAAAAAAATCGCAATCGGCGTCTATTGATTGGTTTGCGCAAAAGTGGTCGCATTTACGGATGATGAGAATTCATTTTTGGGGTTTTTATTTATTTTTTTTTTTTTACTAATAATGGCGGCGATCTGCGATTTTTAGCGTTACTGCAATATTTCAGCGGACATGTCGGAACATTTTGACACTTTTTTGGGACCATTGGCATTTATACAGCGATCAGTGCTATAAAAATGCACTGATTACTGTGTAAATGCCATTGGCAGTGAACGGGTTAACCTGCAGGGGGCGCTCTAAGGGTTAACTATGTTCCCTGGGCGTGTTCTAACTGTATATGGGCTGCCCTAGCTGGGGAAGGGAAGTGGTCACAGCCTCCATGTACAGGAAGGCTGTGATCACAGCCCTTCCCCCTCACACAGAGCGGAGGTCCGTGTTTACTTACACGGACCTCCGCTCCTTCACTCCGGGGGGGGGGCATCGCGGGTGGCCGGCGGCAATCGAAGCCGCCGCACCCGCTCCCTGGCCCTCCCCGGACACAGTGAGCGCGCGGGTGCGCCTCCGGCGGCGCGCTCGCTCACTGTGCGCGATCTGGCGGCCGCCGTCATATGACGGCGATTCGCCTTACAGCGCCACTTTGCCGCCGTCAATTGCCGATTGACGGTCGGCAAGTGGTTAAGTATAATATTAAGACATTTGGGATCAATAGCTAGATAAGTAAATATTGTCTAAACACGAGAGTCATGTGCATTTACTTGAAATTTGGCGTGTTTTGTGTATTTCTTCTAGATCTGTGTAGTAATCCAGTGTGAAACTTTAGGCCCCTTTCACACAGGCTTTCGATCTGGTCCGCATGTCAGTTTTCAGGAGGACCTGATCGGACACTCCATTCCATCTGCTGACACCTGCTGTTATCCGATCCAATCTGGGCCGTGAAATACAGACAGATGGAAACCCCATTTTCCATCTGACTGGTGGGATCAGAAGAAAACAGACAGGTGGTTCATTTTCATCTGATTTCCCCAAAGAGGAGAGTGGGGCTCTGACAGATCGGTCTCTGCACAGTGAGCGGAGACGGATCTGTCATCCGCCTACTCAGCAGGGATCAGTGAATCGATCCCTGCTGAGCAAAGGGGAGTCCGCTGGTCAGGAGTTTCCTGAAATAAAGACCGTTCACTGCTCCTCTCTCCAGTGTGCAGGGTGACTGGCAGTGTCGGGACAAGGCCATTCAGCGCCCAGGGCAAAGATGCCAAACTGCACCCCTCCCTTCCTTTAGGATTAGGGTCAGGGCACCCACATCCCTGCAATAAACCATTGCGCCCAGGGCAGCCCCCCTCCTGCCTACACCTTGTCCCAGCCCTGGAGACTGGTATCCTCTTGCAGTTTTCTGCAGGTAGCCTGTAGTGTATCAAGCCTGCTGGTCCCTTCCACAGCTCTACTCTCTGCACAGGCTATGTACAGCACAGTGATGATGACATTGGAACTTTTACAAGGTAATATCTGAGTTTGCCAAGGCATTTGGTGCATGTGGATTAATATCCTTTGTGGCTACTGAGGATTATATCGAAATGGAAGTTTTTTTGCCTGGAATCCAGCTTCAACAGTGTTGTGGAAGGAACGGGGGAAGGCCATTTGGTTCCATAAAGATAATGGTGAGAACCATATGTTTGTACATTATTATTTCTGCAATGACTGTTAGACAAGACATGATGGAGTTTAATAAAAACCAATTTACTGCACTGCTGCTTATCTACACCTAATATGCTAGCAATTTTAAAATATTTAGTATACAGTTAGGCCTTGTGTATTCCAGTACATTGACACTCGTCTTTAGCATGTACTCCAAATATCTCCAAAATTTGTGCACCATTCATCAATATGCCTCTAAACTTTCTGGGACCAGAAAGAAGAACATATTTTACGTCTATAATTTATCATCCCTAATACTGCCCTAACCTATCGCAAACAAGGAAAGACTAAAAAAAAAAAAGCAAAATGGTCCAATTAACAAACTTGGAAAAAATATTAAGTGACACTAAACAATATCCAACAAAAGTAAAGTATTCCTCCAGGGGTTCTTTCACATGACACCCCTATTCACTGTCCTAATCTGGAGGTGCTAGTCCAGCTCACCTCTGAAGCAACAGGATAAGGAAGAGAGGATGGCACACACAGTGACGCTTCCAAAACCAGGAATTGGAAGTGTCCCTATAGAGTGTGCAGACATCCACCCTACAATGGAATCAAGAACTATCTTCAGTGTACAAGCACAAGTTATATTTTGGTTCTCACAGGGCCCTGATTTCAACATGGAGTCTATCTGGTCATGGAGACAGAAGGATTTGAGGCAGCCTATATCCACAGAAGATCTGTGGTTAGTTCTCCAGAATGTTTGGAACAACCTACCTTTCCAGTTCCTTCAAAAACTGTGTCCAAGTGCACCCAGAAGAATTGATACCTTAGGGGTTTCACACCAAATATTGATTTGATTTAGATTTCTCTTTTGTTCATTTACTTTCCATTTTGTTCATTGATAAAAATAAACAATTAGCACTTCTATTTCTCAAAGCATTCTTAACTTACAGCACTTTTCCAAACCTGTCTAAAACTTTTGAACAGTAATATATATATATATATATATATATATACACACACAGTATCTCACAAAAGTGATATACTGCATATCTCCTGAACCGTACAGGTTTAGGAGATATGCAGGGCACCTATAGGTAAGCCTTATCATAGGCTTACCTGTAGGTTAAAGTGGTTGTCACAGGTTGACAACCACTTTAACTTCCTCGCGCCTGCGCTATAGCCGAATGACGGCTACAGCGCGGCTCTAAAATGCCGGGAGGACGTCAATAGACGTCCTCCCATTCGGCTCGTGCTGGGCGCGCTCCCGCGGGCGCGAGCGGCACGTGCACGCGCCGCTCGCGCCCGCGGGAGCGTGCCCGCGGGTCGGGCGGACCCGATGTCCGCCGGAGACCCGCGATCTCCCTTCAGAGAGGAGGAACGGGGAACCGCCGAAGTAAACACGGCGGTTCCCCGTTCTGTGAATGGGACACAACAGATCTGCTGATCCCTGTCACTGGGATCAGTTAGATCTGTCATGTCCCGACCAGCCCCACCCCCCCACAGTTAGAACACAGCCAGGGAACATTGTTAACCCCTTCACTGCCCCCTGCCGGTTAACCCCTTCACTGCCAATGACATTTACACAGTAATCAGTGGACATTTAAATTTCTGATCGCTGTATAAATGTCATTGGTC
>BLSH010418435.1:619903-638404 GCA_018402905.1 Glandirana rugosa | reverse complement strand
CGAAAACACGAAAGATCTGACCTGACAACATTACGAGAAAATTATATATAATATATGTGTGTGTGTATGTACTGCAATATGACAATATAATCTTATTTCTTGTATTGGCTGCTGGCGTATTTACATATCAAATTTAGGTGATCTATTAGCTGATCTGAGGAATATAGCTGACACCGATGTGATTTATTAAATCACCAAGGGCTTAACTGTGAATTTAATGAAAAAATAATAGAACAATCTTAAAAACATTTCTAAAATTTACAGGTAACCAACAAGGGGACAAGACAGCTGGTGTATTATGAACGCTCATTATGAAATGTGTAAGATTGCTAGCTCCAGCATGCTGAAGTTAAAGATTTTTAATAGCACTCTTGGGGGGGGCAATTAAAAGAGCATTACAACAGTCCAGTCTAGAAAGCACAAAAGCATATTTCAACAGCTGACTATCTCCAGTAAAAATGATGTCATGCATCTTGCAAATATTATGTAAATAAAGTCAGTCAGTCAGAACTAAGAAATAACCCTTGAAATGCATACAGGGAGTATACTATAGCCTACCTATTCAATTCTTCATCCAGGCATGTCCTGTGCCAGTATACCCTGGTCCTGTTTGTTTGTAATCTGCTGATCCATGACCACAACCGCTGGTGACACTGGAACACACTTTTTGCTTTCTCTCATACACAAAAAGACTTGTGTTTAAAATTCTTGTACCAAGAAACCTTTTACAGCCACTAATAAAATATATACCTCCTTTGACATCACAATCTCTCCACCTCATGATTCAGTAAAAAAATACAGTGTTCTCTGAATGGGGCCAGTAGCAACCGACAACCTCCTGTGGTCAGAAAACAGAAGTGTCTTCTAGAGCGCTGGACCTGTTCTTTCTGCATGGTGTGGAGGATATTTAACCACTTCCCATGCTTAGGACGTACCCATACATCCTCGGACAGGAGCAGTGATATCTGGGTCACGGCTGCAGCTACAGCTATGATCCAAATATTTTTTAGAGCCAGTGATTCCCTACATGGTAAATGTGATCTGAGCGGCTATACAGCCACCCGATCACTTTTAGGCCTCATACACACGGCATATGAAAAAAAATATGAAAACCGTCGGGCCCGATGTCAGAGAAAAATCTGCGTTATTTTCGGCATTTTGCATTGACGTCAATGCATGTTTTTTCGCGCTAGCTTTCTGCAGCGTTTTTCTGCCTCTATTCAAAATCAATTGTTCCCTATGGGAGCCCATTGATTTGAATGTAAATCACGCCAGAAGTCGGATCATGATGATCATGACGACTTGTGTGCTAAAGATCTTGAAGTGGAACCCCCGCAGAAAAAAACGGCGTAGGGTCCCCCCTATAATCCATACCAGACCCTTATCCGAGCAAGCAGCCTGGCAGACCAGGAAAGGGGGTGGGGATGAGCGAGCCCCCCCCCCCGGACCGTATCAGACTGCAACATGGGGAGTATGGGTGCTTTGGGGCAGGGGGGGCTCTGCACCCCCCACCCCAAAGCACCTTGTCCCCATGTTGATGGGGACAAAAGCCTCTTTGCGACAACCCTGGCCATTGGTTGTTGGGGTCTGAGGGAGGGGGCTTATCGGAATCTGGAAGCCCAATTTAATAAGGGGGGTCCCAGATGCCGGCCCCCCACCCTATGTGAATGAGTATGGGGTACATCGTACCCCTACCCATTCACCTGGAAAAAAAGTGTACAAAAAAACACACTACACACCTTTTTAAAATATTTTATTAAATCAGCTCCGGCATCTTCTCCCTTCTCTTCTCTCTCTCCGGCATCTTCTTTCTTCAGCTCTTTTGCGGGGTCTTCTGAGGGGTCTTCTGCTGAGTTTCTGTCTTCTGCTCTTTTGCCGCTGTCTCCTCGGCTATCTTCTCCCTCTTCTCTTCTGGAGATGTTGACTCGTCGCTCTCTCCCACTCGAATGCCCGGTCCATGCTGCACAGTTGCCTTATATTTGCATGGGGCGGGGCCACACGCTGACGTCATCCTGAACCCCGTCCTTATGATGTCACATCCTGGAGCGGGGCATCACAGCCCCGCCCCATGATGTGACGTCATAAGACCGGGTTCAGGATGACATCATGGTGAGATAGAAGAAGAGGCACAGAAATCACAAATCCACATAATGAATGAAGCAGAAATGCAATGTAGATTCCGTTCCAGGAAGCAGCAGAGTAGTGATCTCACCAAATCTCACTTCAGATCTCTCCAGACTAGCAATAAGAGGCAGCAGAGCCTTTAATCTCACACTGTAGATGTAGCACTACCCCCACAGGAGTTGGCAATGTCAGGGTTCCCTACTGCTGCGCTGCACAGCCAGTCACATAGCATTTCCTTCTTGCATCCAGACACAGAAATCTGTCCTTTGGCTTGTTTTTGTTTGTTTGTTTTTTGTTATTTTATTAGGGGATAATGACTTGGATGGGGTAAGGGATTACAGGATGCCCAACTTGAAAATGTTTAACAATCGGGGGGCACATGCGTGAGGTCGTCCCGGGCAGACATGCCTGAGTGAAGCTCTGCTCCACCGAGGACACGCTCGCAGGACACAGTGATATACAGGCTCCCTTCTGCCCACCCGATCCCAGCTCTAGACGGTGCCGACACCCCGGGCGTCCGAGGATGGTTCAGACCAGCACTAAAACAAAGATGAAGATGAAAAACATCCGCAAAGCCCTCACCAGGCCGCACACCAAGATGGTGCCGGCCCCCCCTCCCAGCTGCACACATCCCGCTCGCCCAAGCAGACACAACGCTCACAGCCGCTACCGCTGGACACCATCGGTGAGTCTGACTCTGAAGGGGACAGTAACGGTCAGCAGGCAGCACAGGCAGACATATTCTCCAAATTTGAGTCAATGCTCCAGAAGGCCCTGAAACGCACTTCAGACCTTATTACTGATAAACTGACCAAAGAAATCAGGGAGTTGGGGAGGAGGACGGCTGAACTGGAGGACCGTGTTGACGATATAGAATGCCAGGCCCAGAACACCGCAGCAGTTATTGAGAATCTCAGAGAAGAGAATCAAGTGCTGTTGGCCCGCCTGGAGGACTATGAAAATAGGGCCCGCAGGTCTAATGTCAGGGTAAGGGGCATACCTGACACGGTCGTGGGTGTCCACGCCACCATGCTGGCCCTCTTCCAGGAACTAGCCCCAGGGATCCCGGTCGAAAGACTTGAAATGGACAGGGCTCACCGTGCTTTAGCCCCTCGCAAGGAGAATGCTCCCCCTGTGGGACATTATAGTCAAATTTCATTATTTTAGAACCAAAGAGCAATTGCTGACTGCAGCCCGGGGGAAAACTCCTTTGTCTTTTCAAGGACATGCCTATCAGCTCTATTCTGATCTATCACCTTCCACAGTCGCCAAAAGAAAATCCCTTAAGCCAATGCTAGCAGTTCTCCAGCAGCACCAGATCCCATACCATTGGGGGTTACGCACCTCGAGACAAAGTACACCTGCCGCAATGCCACAGAGTTGTAAGACTCCCTGCAAGAGCTAGGACTTCTGGACCGCAGCCATACTAAAGATAAGCAGCGTCGCCGTACTGCCTCTGACTCCCCACAGAAGGTTTTCCCGGCTCACGACTCGGCTTTACAAAATCAACATAAGAGAGGCCGTTTCGACGACCCCTCCACTAGCACCAACCAGGATGACTCCATGGACTGAATTGTCCCTACACTAACCTATTGGATTCTCCTGTTCTAGCTGGCGTGTAGGCCTCTACGGTTGGAGGCATTCCCCCCTCTTTCTGCTTATTAGCAGACACCGTGGGGGGGATCCCTCCTCGTATTCGACCTTAGTTGTTCAGTTGTCGCTGTTTTTTGTCTTTTGTTTTTACTTTTGTTAGGTACTTTCTACATCCACAGCCCGTGTGGTTTCATGGACCCGCCAGTTACAACCTCACCCGATTAGCTCTGTTCACTATGGACAACTCACTAGCTGGCCTGATATGGAAGCCTAATGTACTGATTTAGTACAATCTGTCCACTGCTTTCTCGTTGTGTGTCCAAATTGCATGACAGGAACGTGTCTTCGGATTGGTAATTGTTGCGTCCCGCTAATACACCCTTGCCATTCTCGAGCTGTTGCGGATCTACGACAGATCCTCGGGTCTTGCAATGGTGTCTAAACCCTTTTGCGGGTGCTTCCTGGATCCAGGTTCGGGTTGCACTTGCAAACCTGTTATGATTATGTTTTTTTTGTTGTTAATTCCCCCATTCCTCTTCTTTCGCTACCCCTCCTAATCCTTCCCTTCTATTTGGGGCGGTGGCGGTGGTGGCTACATCAGTGGTGAGTACACATCTTCTTTTACTTCATTATGAACCATGGCTCCCTTAACTATTTGCACCTTAAATGTGCAGGGGTTTAACTCCCCGAACAAACGAACGAAAGCCCTTAAATCTCTAGCAGCCACCAACATTCATATCACCTGCCTGCAGGAGACTCATTTTTCAGACAAATCTACCCCTAAATTTCTTAGCCCCTCATATCCCCAATTTTATACTGCTTCGGCCCCTGTCAAAAAACGGGGAATTTTAGTGGCGTTTCATCGCACAACTCCCTTTACCCTTTCTTCTCAGGTCAAAGACCCGGAGGATCGTCTCCTGATTATAAAAGGCCATATATCCGACTTGGAGGTGACAATAGTTTCATATTATGCACCTAATAAACATCTGACAGCCTTTCTATCACACCTTCTACAGCTGACCCAAATCCACAAGCAAGGTACAGTGATCATCTGTGGCGACTCAAACCAGGCTATATTCCCATTTCAAGACAAGTCCCCCCCCCATCCCCCACATGGCATACGTCAAAACCAGATTTTCAACAACTTCTCCTTAAATATTCCTTGATAGACACCTGAAGAGAAATACACCTGACGAGTAGGCACTATACCTTCTATTCGCACCCACATAAAAGCTTTTCTAGGATCAACCACATCTTTATAGCAGCCTCTATGGCACCTGAAGTTGTATCCTCGGCCATTGTCCCTTTTACGTGGTCCAACCACGCAGCAGTTTTTACCACCAATTTGTCCCCTGTCCCCAGATCCCTCCTACAGACAGGACATTGAAAACGCGTTGAAAGACTACCTTTCACATAACTCCACTGATGACGTTCTCCCGCTCACTCTGTGGGAGGCACACAAACCTGTCGTTAGAGGGAAATTGATCCAACAGGCCTCTATATTAAAGAGGGAGCGTCAGATTTTGTTAAAAAAATTAGAAAATAATTTTCGTACTTGTCATGACTCCTTTCAAACTAATCCAACCCCCGAAGCATACCAGAGGTTGGAACAAGCCAGACTAGACCTGGATCTCTTTATTTCCGACTCGGCCGATAAATTGCTGCATAAGACATATACGAAAGCAAACAAACATGGCACACTTATGGCTCGTGCCTTACGATCCATTAATAAGCCCCACACGGCCATCAGACTAAAAGTATCGCTAGAAGGTTTTACAAGCAATCTGTCCAAAATTCTAGAAATATTCCGCTCTAACTTAGCAAAACTATACGCACCCGCTCAGTCCTTCAAGGAAAGCGCGGCTGACAAATTACTGTCCAACCTCACCCTTCCCATTCTGACTCAATCACAGAAGGAACGGATCGAGAGTCCCATCTTAGAAGAAGAGGTGGCTCTAGCAATTAAGTCTTCCAAAATCACCGGCCCGGCCCTGATGGGTTTTCAGCTAGCTATTATAAACACTTTGTACACATTCTGAGCCCTCTACTGACGAATGCGTTCAACTCCTTACTAAGAGGAGACTCCTTCCGTTCTGAATCCCTCACCGCTATAGTTACTATGATACCTAAACCAGGCACCGACCCCTCGTCATGGAACAATTATCATCCCATCTCCTTACTAAATTTAGATATTAAGCTCCTAGCTAAGATCTTGGCCACCCGCCTTAATTCTATAATAGGAACCCTGATTCACAGAGACCAAACAGGCTTTATTCTAGCCCGTCAGGCGGGCGATAATATTAGAAGAGCCATCCTGCTTGCCCTAGCTGCCAGGAAGAGGAGGATTCCTGCATGCTTCCTCTCCCTGGACATCAGAAAAGCCTTTGATTCGGTTTCTTGGCCATACATGACTTATATCTTGAAACGCTGGGGGTTCGGTGAACATTTTCGCACCTGGACCCTTTCCCTCTATCGAAACCCCAGGGCATATGTCAAATATGCGGACTACAAATTGTCCATCTTTGACATCCAGAGGGGTACGAGGCAAGGTTGCCCTCTATCCCCTCTGCTATTTGCCTTGTGCATTGAGCCCTTAGCGCAGTTAATTAGATCTAATGCAAGTATTAAAGGGATAGAACTTGGGGGGGGGTACATCATAAAGTCTGTCTTTTTGCAGACGATGTGCTCCTCTTTATGACAAACCCACACACCTCTGCTCCAAATTTCTTAGAGTCACTCCAACACTTTAGCCAAATCTCTGGGTTAGCGACCAATCCACACAAATCCAAGATACTAGATATCTCTCTCTCTGAGCCCGAGCGAAACCGAGTTAAATCCTCCCTGCCTTTTGTATGGACCCCACATTCCCTACCCTACCTTGGTATCAATTTCACCTCCTCTTACATGGACCTGTTTGCAGCTAACTTCCTCCCCCTTTTGAAACGAGACACACAGTTACTCTCCCAATGGTCTTCCCTACCACTATCATGGCCAGGCCGTGTTAATGCCGTCAAGATGGCTATTCTTCCCAAATTTCTGTACCTCTTTCGATCCTTGCCCATTCCTCTTCCCACCTACTATCTGCGTCTAGTGCAAACGAAAATTATGTGTTATATATGGGGGAAAACTAGACCTAGGGTCCCTAGGACTACCCTAATCCAGCCCAGACTACGCGGCGGTCTAGGACTGCCGGACCTCAAGACTTATTACCAGGCGGCCCAACTTGCACATCTCCCGAAGTACCACGCTACCAAGGAGATCCCGCTGTGGGTTACGATTGAATCAGTAGACCTAGACCCCATGTCGTCGGCCAATCTTTTGTGGCCCAGGACCAGGGAACGTCTAGTAATCACTAACCCCGTGACAAAATTCTCTTTATCCCTGTGGGACAAGCTTAGGGTTCGCGGGGGTCTTACCTCCCCGCATAACCCTCTATTGTCGTTTTTGCGCAATTTGGCTTTTCCTCCCGCCTGGGAATCCCCGGCGTCTTTTCAAAATTGCACGTCCGCTAACCTTCTGAGACTACACTCTCTAGTCTCGCCCACCTCATTCCACTCTTTCCCTACATTATGTGGGGCCTCTGGTCTCCCACAGTCAGAGCTGTTCCGTTACTTGCAAGTTAAGAACTTCTTCACACCACTCATAAATAGTGAGTTCCCACTGGACCATCTTACCCAATTTGAGTCTTACTGTCCGAAAGACCCGCATGCCAGAGGGATAATCTCCTCGTTATACCGCCTCCTAGTCTCCGGTAATGAATCCTCCCCACCTAGATACGCGAGTAGATGGGAGATAGACATAGGTAAAACGATTGACTCTTCTGACTGGTCGGATATTTGATCAAACACAGCCTCCTTTTCTAATAATATGCTTGCTAAAGAAGTAAACCTGGCTAGGTGGTACCTAGTCCCTGCCAGAATAGCTAAGTATGCCCCGGCCTACCTACCTGCATATTTTAGGGGATGCCCCGATCGGTCAACTTCTGTACAACCAGTTTGTTGGATAAATGCCGCTCAATCAGAGCCACAGGCTATAGCCGGCAGCGCTGATCACTGTATTCTGATGGCAAGGAAGTCTCCCCACTGTTAGAATAAAATAGCTTGAATGTGTGGGTGAGAGAATTGCGTCAACTTTTTTCATTCAACCCAACGGAAACCTATGGGCTGCTTTAGCAGCTCTAGCAGATTCATGACAAGGGTAGATCAGAGGTCACTAAGTAAATAAACTCTGTCCTACCTTCTCTAATTCCACCTCCTCTAACCTCAAAGAAAATACTTTACTCAAAAGTGGACTTAAATAGCCATAAGACCTTTTATTGTAAGCCAACATACAAAATAAATAACAAATGATAAAAACAAACATAACATTACATGTCAAAAGAATTTGCAAGTCCTTGAAGGTACTATATAAGTAAAACTTTGGTGTCTGTGGCACCAGATAGATAAGCTATGCCCCCAGCCACAAAATACTGCCTCATAGGCAATCCCAGCTGACCTCAGACACCTTACTGGGCTACAACTACCTGGTCACTATTACTTGACTGGATCAACTAGAGGGCACCATACCTAACATAGGTCCTTATCTTTTCCCCAAATCACCAGATTTCAACCACCCTCAAGGAACCAAGAACACCAAACTTCCATCACTAGAAAATTTCTGGAAGCCATAACCAAAAACAATCATGCAATAGAGGGCCTCATCACCTACCATACCCTGCAGGTTTCTGCAAGCGTTTTTGACCATTCTAGAGATAGATGGTCCATTTTTTCTGGTAAGCTCCCCATTAATAAAGTTATGGACATCACAAGGGGTCCTTTTTGAGCTTTGTGGTGGAACTCCATTGAAGTAACTCCTTTTTTCATATACCACGTGGAGCAAATTTCTACTAATTTTAGAACTGTTCACTTTTGGATGTTATGTGGACACTTGAATTTAATATGGTTCATTGTCCTGTATAATCACTACTGTGTACATTCATTGATATTGATTCACACTGTGTCACTTTATAATTCATACCTTTCTGGTTCACATTGTATAGAGCAACTTTTTTGGTTAAAGCGCAGTCATTGACTGGAACAACTGTGAAGAAGGCTTAAAACTAGGTGAGGAACAGCTACACTCTGCTACTAAGGTGAGGTTGTGGAAGACAGTTTCATGTCACAGGTCAGACACCATGGCAACACTGAGCACAGCAACAAACCACAAGGTAGTTATACCGCATCAGCAAGGTTTCTCCCAGGCATTCCGAGATATGCTGTTCAAGCTCTTTTGAAGAAGCACAAATAAATGGGCAACGTTGAAGACCGTGGACGCAGTGGTCGGCTAAGGAAACTTAATGCAGCAGATGAAAGATACATCATGCTTACTTCCCTTTGACATCAGAAGATGTCCAGCAGTGCCATTACTACAGAACTCGCAGAAACTAATTGGACCCAGGTACAAAAATTAAAACAGTGTTATACCGCGCTACTTGGCAATAAAGCTTGAAAAGGTTGCTGCCTGCCACCTAAATAGTACCCCAAATACTACAGTAAAACCAAATTCTCAAAATGGTGAAGCGCAAACCAAAAATTATAAAAAAATATATAATTTGGTAATATAGACTGCCACCTAGTGGATAAAGTGCAAAAGTGTACTCATATAAAAACTATAAAAAATACATAAATACATATCATAACTTAGCTATAACTGCAAAGTCCATAACACTGATAATAGTTGCACAGTCCATAGAATAAATGTGCAATATAAATAATCGTTATTTCAAAGTGAAAGTGCAAACCAATAGGGAAAATGTTGTTTCAAAATAAAGTGCAATGCAGTAAACAATTTTTTCTTGTGCAAATCATCCAAACGTGCTGGTGTCCAGGTGAATACGCCGAGACATAGCCTTAGTGATTTACAGTGGGTCCACACACCACCACCGGTAACTCTATGCGCTTACCTCAATGTGCGACCCCCGATGGGCCAAATCGCACATTCCCCTATGGGGCAAACTCCTCCTATGGCGTAGTTATGGTTCTAGGTGTGGATGTATCCCCGTTATATATGCATAAACAGAAGGAAACTACATAGTGCTGAATCTTTTAAAATTATATGAATTTATTAAAATGTATTAAAACCACTCACATGGGGGGGGGGGGGTGTACCGTCTCCGGTACACTCGGGTAATACATGCAAACATCAATCCCAACACTCCCTGAGGGTCCGGCAGACTGTCGGCTGCAGGCTTCCACACTGAGCTGGGTAGTTTCCTTCTGTTTATGCATATATAACGGGGATACATCCACACCTAGAACCATAACCCCAAGCCATAGGAGGAGTTTGCCCCATAGGGGAATGTGCGATTTGGCCCATCGGGGGTCGCACATTGAGGTGAGCGCATAGAGTTACCGGTGGTGGTGTGTGGTCACATTGTAAATCACTAAGGCTATATCTCAGCGTATTCACCTGGACACCAGCACTTTGTACCAGCACGTTTGCATGATTTGCACAAGAAGAAATTGTTTACTGCATTACACTTTATTTTGAAACAACATTTTCCCTATTGGTTTGCACTTTCACTTTGAAATAACGATTATTTATATTGCACATTTATTCTATGGACTGTGCAACTATTATCAGTGATATGGACTTTGCAGTTATGGCTAAGTTATGATATGTATTTATGTATTTTTTATAGTTTTTATATGAGTACACTTTTGCACTTTATCCACTAGGTGGCAGTCTATATTACCAAATTATATTTTTTTATAATTTTTGGTTTGCGCTTCACCATTTTGAGAATTTCGACCCAGGTACAACCATCTACTGTCAAGAGGGGTCTTCCCAGAAGTGTTTTTTATAGAATTGCGGTCAAAACTCCATACCTTTTTTGACATTGAAACAAAGCTAAGCGACTCAACTATGCATGAAAATATAGGAACTGGTGTGCAGGAAAATGGCAGCAGATGCTCTGGACTGATAAGTCAAACTTTGAAATATTTAGCTGCAGAAGGCGGCAGTTTGTTTGTTGAAGGACTTGAGAGCGGTACAATAATGAGTGTCTGTAGGCAACAGTGTAGCGTGGTAAGAGCTTACTTGTAAGTTTGGGGCTGCATTTCTGTAAATGGAGTTGCAGATTTGGTCAGGATCAATGGTGTCCTCAATGCTAAGAAATATAGGCAGATACTTCTCCATCATGTCATACCATCAGGGAGGCATGTGATTGCTCCCAAATCTATTCTGCAGCTGGACAATGATACCAAAATGGTAGATGAAGTCAGGGTCGGTACACAGGTAGTCAAGCACAGAATACAAGTAATACAAGGCAAACTAGGGGCACAAAGAAATTAGGAAGTTGCTTAACCACTTCAGCCCCGGAAGGATTTCCAGCTTTAGGACCGGAGCACTTTTTGCGATTCGGCGCTGCGTCGATTTAACTGACAATTGCGCGGTCGTGCGACGTTGCACCCAAACGAAATTTGCGTCCTTTTTTTCCCACAAACAGAGCTTTCTTTTGGTGGTATTTGATCACCTCTGCGTCATTTCTGATCGCCGCTATAAACAAAAGAAGAGCGACAATTTTGCAAAAAAACCCAAATTTCTTACTTTTTGCTAAAATACAAATCAAAAAAAAAAATATAAAAAAACATTTTTTTTCACCGTTTTTGGCCGATTTATATTCTTCCTCATATTTGCGATAAAAAAAATCGCAATCGGCGTTTATTGATTGGTTTGCGCAAAAGTGGTCGCATTTACGGATGATGAGAATTCATTTTTGGGGTTTTTATTTTTTTTTTATTTTTTACTAAAAATGGCGGCAATCTGCGATTTTTAGCGGTACTGCGATATTGGGGCGGACATGTCGGAATGTTTTGACACTTTTTTGGGACCATTGGCATTTATACAGCGATCAGTGCTATAAAAATGCACTGATTACTGTGTAAATGCCATTGGCAGTGAAGGGGTTAACCTGCAGGGGGCGCTCTAAGGGTTAACTGTGTTCCCTGGGCGTGTTCTTACTGTAGGGGGACTTGCCTAGCTGGGGAAAGGAAGTGGTCACAGCCTTCACTTACAGGAAGGCTGTGATCACTTCCCTTCCCCCTCACACAGAGCGGAGGTCCGTGTTTACATACACGGACCTCCGCTCATTCGCTCCGGGGGGGGCATCGCGGGTGGCCGGCGGCAATCGAAGCCGCCGCACCCGCTCCCTGGACCCCCCCGGACACAGTGAGCGCTCGCGCGCACCTCCGGCGGCGCGCGCTCACAGTGGCTCTGTATCGCGGCCGCCGTCGTATGACGGCGATTCGCGTTACAGAGCCACATTGTCGCCGTCAATTGCCGATCAGCCGTTGGCAAGCGGTTAAGGAACCCGGCAATTTCATTAAGAACTATCTTCAGTTTAAAGAAGAACAAGGAACATTAGAAGTGATGGCTTCGACCCCACAGAGCCATGATCTCAACATCATTAAATCTGTCCGTAATTACATGAAGAGACAGAAGGATTTGAGGCAGCATACATCCACAGAAGATCACTGGTTAGTTCTCCAAGATGTTTGGAACAACCTACCTGCCGAGTTCCTTCAAAAACTGTGTGCAAGTGTACCTAGAAGAATTAATGCTGTTTTGAAGGCAATGGGTGATCACACCAAAATTTGATTTGGATTTCTCTTCTGTTCATTTACCTTCCATTTGGTTAATGGATAAAAATAAACTTTTAACACTTTTATTTCTTAATTTACAGCATTTTTGCACACCTGCCTAAAACCTTGCAGTTTGTGGGAAGTAAAAATTGGTGATTGAACTGAGTTTTTATCACCACCCACACCTCCTTAAGCTGCAAAGGAAGGCAAATTGGGATATACACATGCAGCAGCTTCAATGCTCAGTAAAACTACCCCACCTGTTGTGTTCAGCAGGCAATACCATTGCAACCTACTCAAATGAATGGGGTCACAATGCACAAGGCTAGGCTTGAAAATGCGGCATAGTATTCCCTTTTAAAAAAGCCCATTTGGTTATCACAAAAAAAAGAAAGGCATTGAGAAGGCAGCAGTATTGCCTTCTGAACACCTGTCAGCTGTACTCTAGCATTTCACAGACCTTAAAGATGTAGGGGAATGTCTGTGGCTACTTTGTGTAAGGCCCCTTTCACACATACGGACCATTCGTCCGTTTTTCATCCAACCATTGACGGATGAAAAATGGACATCAATGCATTCCTATGGAAAAACGGATGCCAACGGATGATCATCTATTTCCATCCGTTTTCATTCGCTTCCGTCATCATCTGTTTTTTTTTCAACGGATGAAAGCCCTATTTTACATCGGTTAAAAAAATGGATCGGACGGAAAACGGATGTAAACGGACGAATGGTCTGTTTTTGCATGAAAAAATGACTAAGGACTCTAGCTGGCAGATGTAAAAAAACGGATGAAAAAATGGATGAAAAACTGATGTAAAGTGACTGAACTGATCAAACAAACCATATGTGTGAAAGGACCCTAAATGTTCTTGTGATTTAGAACAGTGAAGCCACTAGCATGCCCCATATCTCATCTAGAACTATTAGGGCCCGTTCACACAGGGGCGACTTGCTCTCTGACTTGAGTCGCCTGAAGTTGCCCCAAGTCGCTTGACATTTGAAATCTCATTGAAGTGAATGGGAGCCATCTTAATGTACACTACTGAAGTCACTCTGACTTCAGAAAAGGTTCCTGCATGACTTCAAGGCAACTTCTATCCGACTTGTGCCTATAGAATTCAATATAAGCCGCCTCCAAGTCGAAACCCCCATCTACATGGAAGCGGCTTTGCAGTGAAAAGAATAGAATTTATCTAGGGCAACCCCCTCCCACCCTTCTCTGATTGGCCACAGGCAAAGTCACCTGGCATGAAGTCGCGCTGTAAGTCGCCTGAAGTTGCCTGAAGTTGCACTGAAGTCGCGCTGAAAATCGCCTAGCAAAGCCTGCCTAAGTCGGATCGCCCCTGTGTGAACGGGCCCTTACATTTACAGAGTGCAATGTAGTGGGTGGATCAGATCTTCCCCCTCCTCCACCAAGTTTTTGTTAGCAGGGTATTGATATGCAGTAGATACTCTGTTTTTATGGAGAAATATCAGAACATGTCTTACATCATGAGAAACAGGAAACAGGACATACATTGTACACTATAATACTACAGCCCCGCCTGCTGCATAGATAAGTATAATGCATACAGTATATAGCTAGTTTTTATGCAATCATGCTGTTGTTCTTTCCAACAATTTTTACTATTACCACTCAGCAACCAGACAGCTTAGCAGGAATCGAACATTGGCCGATGAGGAGAAGGGAGGAAACAGAGGCTGCCGCCAAGCAGGGGAAGCCACCGGTGAAGCGATGGGGTAAGTGCTACCAACCGACTGACCGGGGTGTGTGTCAGTGGCATACTTTTTGTAGCCCCCCCCCCCCCCCACAAAAATTTACCATCGGTCGCCACTGCTGAATATGTCTATATATAGGGAAGCAGACTGCGAGGTGGAAGAGTGATAGAAGGGAAAGGGATATAAATCCACAGCAGAGCAGGTGACACCCATAGGTGAAGACAGAAGCCTGCAGCACATGTGAATGGAATCAGATCTAGCAGAGGAGATAAGAATTTCACTAACAGAAAACTTCAGGCTAGACTATGACACATACACATACTAGGGCCAATTTAGACAGGAGCAAATTAGTGTATTCGAGTGTGGGAGGAAACTGGAGTACAGGCTTATGCCATAATGTGTTTGTATGCACCACATTCTAGCACATTATGACAGAGCATACTGGTGTCTGAGCATGTAGTGTGATGTCATGGTGCAAGGGAGCTGAGCACAGTTGAGCGGCTGGAGACTAAGCCCTGGTTCACACTGAGTGCGGGAATGAAATGGTACGATTTCAGCTGAGCACCATTTCATTCCCGCATGTCAGTCCCAATTTAAGCTGTAATTTCACAGGCATCTGTGCGCGTTTCTGCACAGATGCCTATGGAAATCAGCAAAAAGTAGTACAAGACCTACTTTTTTAAATTGGCACGGTGTCGCACCGTTTAGGCCGGTGCCATTGCCAGCTATTGCCGCCGATTTGGCATGCGATTTAACATGTCACATCGCATGCCAACTTGTGTCATTTTGAACCAGAGCTCAAGGTGGGATTGGAGCAAGGCAAGCCGGGAGCGGGAAAGTCAGTACTGTTTGGACTGAAGTGGACTGAAGGGACAACCTGGCGTGGAAAGAAACTGTCACTGTGACTCAGGAGGGGACGTGTCATGTTGGTGAGGTGTCATCATCATCTGTGCTGCTGCACACTGTGATCAGTTTCATGAGTGTGTGCCGCCCATTCTAATTTCTTGTCCTTCTGAGTCCTGTCCCTGAGCTACAGTCAGGTCCATAAATATTGGGACATCGACACAATTCTAATCTTTTTGGCTCTATACACCACCACAATGGTTCAAGAACAAGCAGGAACTGAAGACAGTTGCAGTAGAGGCCTGGCAGAGCATCACCAGGGATGAAACCCAGCGTCTGGTGATGTCTATGCGTTCCAGACTTCAGGCTGTAATTGACTGCAAAGGATTTACACCCAAGTATTAAAAAGTGAAAGTTTAATTTATGATTGTTAATCTGTCCCATTACTTTTGGTCCCTTAAAAAGTGGGAGGCACATGTACAAACTGTTGTATACACCGTTCACCTGATTTGGATGTAAATACCCTCAAATTAAAGCTGAAAGTCTGCAGTGAAAGCACATCTTGTTTGTTTCATTTCAAATCCATTGTGGTGATGTATAGAGCCAAAAAGATTAGAATTGTGTCCATGTCCCAATATTTATGGACCTGATTGTACTTAGTATATTGAAAATAAAATAGGAAATATGTTTTTTGCCCTAATATCTACCTTAAATCACATTGCTAATTGCATATTGTACTTGTTTGTAGCCTAAATACTGAAATTTGCACTTGAAACTGCAATTTTGTAACTTTTAGAATTGCCAGTTAAAACTTGGCAGTGCCAGTAAAATTTGGGTGTTGTGTAAATTTCAATCTGGTAGGTTGGCAACACTGGTAAACGCCTATACACAATCCTTTTTTCCACTTTTTTCCACCCTGATGGAGCAAGGGGAATGGGGTTTAAAATCTAGACTGGTTGTGTACAAATGAATCTGACAGCTAGTAAACTAGTCACATTCTGCACCGGATTCGGAGATGCCACCAACAGGGAAGCTAATTGCATTATTTAAAGCACCCTGGAACTAGCATGAATGCCACTTCTCCAGTGCAAAGTGACCGCCTGGACTTTTACAGCCCCCTACTAGCCAATGAAGAGTAAAACGATGGATCAAGTGCAGTAGGTACCACACACTCTCCCACTTAGACTTATTCCCTTTAAAAAATATTTATAATCACTATTACATATTATGCTAAGGAGAAACAACACTAAAAGGTTGATCGTGTTTCATTTTATTCGACATACTTAAAAGATAATGATCATTTTTCATCTCCAAGGAGAGGTTTGCTGATCTTAAATTAATTAGGAGTCTAACCCAGTAATGAACTGGGTACAGAAGAGAGAGCTGTGATATTGCTAGCCAGTGATAGATAGCAACAGCTGGATGGAAGAATAACAAGGCGTAGGCGTATTAAGAACATCCACGTTAGCCTAAGAATACAGAAGGCGACATTAGCAGTCAGGGGAGGCATAGAGTGCCTAATAAATGTTTGATTGTGAGATACAAGCATTGTGCTAAAGGTCATGTTTATACCCAAAATGATTAATATTTTTGCTGCATTGATTTTTTTTCTTAAATGTCATTAAATAGCACAAAACAGGGAGCCTGTCATTTCAAAATAAAAGCTTTTATGATGCCAAGCCATTACACAGATTATTTCTTTCATCCATTCCAGCAGTTGCAGTGTTGGTGAAAATCGTTATAGGATTTAGTGGCAAGAATAACATTCGAAAAAGATTTTGAGATGTTACTGTTCACGTTAAAGGATTTTCCAGACTAAATAAACATCTGTTGTTTTTTATCGCTGTGCAGAAATATGGTGGTATATGGCCCTATTGCATCTCCCCTCTTTAACCAGGACTGAGGGTCGCTTCAGCTTCACCTGCAGCGCTACTTGAAGTTAAAATTTGGTATATCAGATGAACTGTAACACCTAGGAATCAGCAAATAATGCAAAATCCTAACTGGGATTCAACAGTTTACTTTATTGCCTGCTTAAAGTGACACTAAACTCTGCTTTTAAAAAAGTTATATTTGAGTATGTATACTTAAAGTGTAACTAAACCCACATCATAAAAACTATCAATAAATGCTAGTTTTACATACTGTTCATACTCACTCAGTCACTATGGTATTTGTTTTCTTTAGTCTGCAAAAATCCTGGTTGATCCTGCTGTTCTCTATCTCTCCCTTCTGTTCATGTCTCCAATTCAGCTAGGGATTTTGTAGCTGTGGTGCCAACTCTACGCATGCTCAGTTTTCAGTGATTTTCTATGCTGAGCATTCCCTCCCTATCACATCTGAGCAGCCATGTGACTACAAAGTCGCACATGTTGGTGTATACACAGTGGTAAATGACAGTCCATTCCCTCCCTCCTCCTTCATGCCAACTAACCAGCTAAACACAATGGGGGGTGGGATATTACATGTACAGTCAGGTCCATAATTCAATGGATTTGAAATGAAACAAACAAGTTGTGCTTTAACTACAGACTTTCAGTTTTAATTTGAGGGTATTTACATCCAAATCAGGTGAACGGTGTAGGAATTACAACAGTTTGTATATGTGCCTCCCACTTTTTAAGGGACCAAAAGTAATGGGACAATTGGCTGCTCAGCTGTTCCATGGCCAGGTGTGTGTTATTCCCTCATTATCCCATTTACAAGGAGCCAGAAAGGTTTTAAAGGAAAATTTAAAAGGTCCAGAGTTCATTTCAAGTGTGCTATTTGCATTTTGGAATCGGTTGCTGTCAACTCTCAATATGAGATCCAAAGAGCTGTCACTATCAGTGAAGCAAGCCATCATTAGGCTGAAAAAAAAAACAAACAAACCCATCAGAGAGATAGCAAAAACATTAGGTGTGGCCAAATCAACTGTTCGGAACATCCTTAAAAAGAAAGAACGCACTGGTGAGCTCAGCAACACCAAAAGACCCGGAAGACCATGGAAAACAACTGTGGTGGATGATTGAAGAATTCTTTCCCTTGTGAAGAAAACACCCTTCACAACAGATCAGATCCAGATCAAGAACACTCTCCAGGAGGTAGGTGTATGTGTGTCAAAGTCAATAATCAAGAGAAGACTTCAGCAGAGTGAATACAGAGGATTCACCACAAGATATAAACCATTGGTGAGCCTCAAAAACAGGAAGACCAGATTAGAGTTTGCCAAACAACATCTAAAAAAGCCTTCACAGTTCTGTAACAAAATCCTATGGACAGATGAGACCAAGATCAACCAGAGTGATGGGAAGAGAAGAGTATAGAGAAGGAAAGGAACTGCTCATGATCCAAAGCATACCACCTCATCAGTAAAGCATGGTGGTGGTAGCGTCATGGCATGGGCATGTATGGCTGCCAATGGAACTGGTTCTCTTGTATTTATTGATGATGTGACTGCTGACAAAAGCAGCAGGATGAATTCTGAAGTGTTTCGGGCAATATTATCTGCTCATATTCAGCCAAATGCTTCAAAACTCATTGGATGGCACTTCACAGTGCAGATAGACAATGACCCGAAGCATACTACGAAAGCAACCAAAGAGTTTTATAAGGGAAA
>BLSH010418435.1:595180-610730 GCA_018402905.1 Glandirana rugosa | reverse complement strand
ACACTTACAAAATGACGGGAGACGACAAGGAAAAACTCTCCCTAATCTTGCGGAGAAAAATATCGAAAGATACTCTAAGTAGAAGAGGTAAACAGGGTCACTGTTAATAATAGTTCGTGTTCACTTTATTTTAGGGTTTAAAACTTGTAGTCTTGTCCTTACCTCCACATTAGAGGGTTACCGATCCAATCAAGACCACTGATGGTCCCTAAGTGAGTGAAGGAGAACACCGATACCTTGTACTTCACTTCCCTTTAGAGGTGTTACCTCGTGTCTATTGTGTTTTGACCGTCCACAATATAGGGAGGAGATGATGCTGACTTCAGTTTTTCTGCAATTATTCATGTCCTGTGCTTTAAAGTAGAACTGAGGGCATTGTTTTATGTTGGATAAAGTAGAGGAGGGATATAACACCTGCCAGTTTTGTGTTATCTGTGCTCCATTGTGGAGATTTCCCTTCACTTCATGTTCCATAGCCACAAGAGGAAGTGAGTGAATCCCTGGTAGTCACCAGAACTAACCTAGCCATTGGGAGATTACACCTCCATTCCTGTTCTGATGTTCAAAATTTGGGATTTTATTTCACTTGTGCTTGATAATAATTGTCACTGGGACAAATGGAGAAGATGAATCTCATAGAAAGCTATAAAAAGAGGCGTTCTAATCCCTCTCAAAAAGGAACAGCAGAGGGCAGTAAAACATTCACATTTATTGATAAAACAACAATTGGCAACTCACATTTGATAAGGGGTAAAGCTCCCGTCACAACTACTGGGGGCTGTCATCTAGAGCAATGGTTCTCAACCATGTCCTCAAGTACCCCCAACAGGCCAGGTTTGCAGGTTTTCCTTTATCTTGCACAGGTGCTTTAAATCAGACTCAATAGCTTGGTATTCCGGACAGCTATTTTACCTAAGAGAAATTCCCAAAACCTGGCCTGTTGGGGGTACTTGAGGACAGGGTTGAGAACCACTGGTCTAGACCACAACAGCACATAGCAGAGGTAATCCAGTCCAGAGACTCTGTGCTTCCAACAGCCAGGAAATACTCAGAGATCCATATGAGTCATTCAGACAGTTAGAGGAATAACCTGTGTGATGGCAGACACTGTTTGGCATGGAGGTAGTATGACATGTTTTGAGGCAGTTCCACTGTTTCTCAAGACTATCTCACTGGTAAATGAGTGATCTTTACACACTCAATGGATGACCATAAGGCACAGCATGCCTAATAAGTGACCAAAATAAAGCTCCAATGATAAAAGTAAAATTAACAGCTAAAATGAGACTGCTTGGTGCAACAGAATATGCAAAATAATACATAAGATAAAGAACTAAAATACATGAGTATATAGAAAATACAGCAGGATGATTTAAGACATCAAAACTTGACACAAATGAAATATAGACATATATGGATATGTAACACTACCCCCGTAGGAATTGCTAGTGTCCCCGGTCCCCACTGCTGCACAGCCAGTCACACAGCATTTTCTTCATGCACTCCAAAGCAGAAATCAGTCATTGACTTGTTTTGATGTGTTATTAGGGGTTGATAACTTGGCGGGGTAGGGAATTATGGGATACCCAACTTGAAAAAAATATCCAGAACTATGAACAAAAGGAACAGTACCTCCCTATTTACAAAAGTCCTTGTTTCCTTCCTCCTGCACAATCTTGGTTTTCTCAGCAAAGCACCTGCTGCTCACTGTTAAGGGAACAGTTTAGTTGTTAGCTCAGCAGGCCCATTACAGGCAAGAACTCTCAGTCCCTTGACAAGGTAGTGCAGTGAGCAAACAGCATGATATTCCTCCTTCTACTTCCCTGTGGCCACTGATCTCCACTCCACTTGCTTGCAGAAAATGCTAGCCCACCTGGCTGCCACCAGCCACACCTGGCTAATCTACCTACCAGTCCTCCTGACTGACTTTCTGCTCCAGTCCTGCATGACTGGCACACTTCCATGGAGATTTCCCAGGGCAAGGATGAAGTCTAGGCCCATTGCTATCTTCTGAGAGCACTGTCGTAGCTGACAGTCTCTCCCCTTGTGTTGTCACTGCTCAGTGCTGATCTCTTGCTCACTGTCTGTCTTTGCTCTGTCCTATTGCCTCTCCTGAAGGTTCTCCTCCAACTGCCTCCTGCCAGCCATCCTGAGCCTACAGCCCGAGGTATCACCCCTCCCCGGCAGGGAGTTCCCTCAAGGGCCACCAACAGCCTCTCCTCAGCACTCCATCTCCATCTTCCACCGACTTCCTACAAAGAATGGCTCGTGTCTATTTATGGGGTTATTTCTACCCTCCACCATCCCATTTTTGGGGATTGGCAGTTCCTCCTAACCCCCACCTTCTAATTCTAGAATGTTCTTCAACCTTCTAGACACCAGGGGGAGACACCAGAGAGCTGCCAGGATGAGTCACCCAGCCCTGAACTCTAGTGAACCCTGACCCAATTAAGACTCACAGGCTGTAACATGAGTCAGGTAAATTTTCCTACATTGCAACTTCTAGTAGCACACACTAGAGCAGTGGTTCTCAACTCCTGTCCTGGGACCCACTAACAGACCAGGTTTGCAGGATAACTGAAATTCATCACAGGTGATATCATTTGCTGCTCAGTGATTGCAGTATTCTAATCTGCATTTCCCCAATACTTAAAATCTGGCCTGTTGGTGGGTTCCGAGGACAGGAGTTGAGAACCACTGCTCTAGAGGATGGTACAAATGTTAAAAATAATTAATAAGATAAGAATCTAAAATGCACAGTATGTGCATGTAAGAATCACCAGTATATGCATGCACATACAGTTTAAAGCTCATATAAACAAAGAATATCTTGATGGCATAAGAAAATAAATGCCTTTTAAACAACATTGTAGATGGGTTTCATGTGGTGAGCCAAATGCATGTAATGACCAAAACACATGTCAAACCGTATGATCACAGGTCATGATGAATGAAGAAAAGTTTTTCCAAAAATGTAAGAAATATTCTGCAAAGTATGTATAAAAAAAATGATGCTAACGTGTAAAAATAAATATTCTTAATAAAGAATAATAATGATGAACCAATATAGCTTCCTGATATAAATACCGACATAGAGCAGCCTGCTTGGGCACGTTAAACCATATACCACAAACTAAGAGGAGCAATTTTGAAAAGAAGTGATAGAAAATGTTCTGCCATTGGCTTGGAAATGCGTCTTATGTTTAAATGTAAGGCATTTACGTTTTCTGCATTGGTACATACGGATCAAATTGCCAAACATGTTGCCAGGTTGCATATCTGGTTTGGATTGGGCAGAGATTTTGCAATTTTTGCTTTAATGTTCGGAGCTTTTCCGTAAGAGAACTTAGGCTTACTGGGAATTGTAGTTTTTAAATACGGGTCCTTTAAAAGAATGGGCCAATGTTTATGAAACACTATTTCCAAAAATTGGGTAACAAATCTGATATCTTGGCCCACTTTCTTATGTTTTCATTGCGTGCTGTGGTAAGGTAATACGAATGGGCATCTTTCACCAATTCCTGTGGGTAGCCCTTGTCCAGAAACCTGTTTTTCAGAAGAGAATGTTGTTCCATATAGCCCTCTCTGTGTGTCCAGTTCTGATTTAGCGGAGCTCCAGTCTGGACAAAAAAAAAAGGAAAGGCAGCAGCTACAAGTACTGTAGCTGCTGACTTTTGATATAAAGACACTTACCTTTACCTTACCTTACACTTATTCCTTTATTAAAATAGATTACCTGCAGCTGCCCATAGCGCCATCATTCTGTTTCTGAATCCTTGTGACAGAGTATCTTTGTTCTTTGTTGTTATCTCGCATGCACAGTGCCAGATAACTAAGTCTGGGTGACTGTATGTGTGTAGTGGTCACCTTCCACTGTATTAATAGGTGAACCTGTTTATTGTAATAGAGTTTATTTGCAGTTCCTATGTTTTTAGTTAATCATGTTGCTTCTGTTCTGGGTTTCTATAGCCAGTTTTAGATTTTTTTTCTCAATAACCAGCATAAGCTAGAGCCAGGTCAGGCATCCAAAGTAGACATGTGCTGTTCGTTTCTATCCAAATTAATATTCAGACAAATTTTTCGTTATTCGGAGATTCGGATATATCCTAATACCCGAATTCCAATATAAACAAATTTTACAGAATGCTCCGAATAACAAAATTAAATTTGTCCGAATTTCAGAAATTCAGACTGAAATTTGAATCAAATTTTACATTGAACTGCAGTCAAATTCTAACTGTACACATATTTCTGAAATCAGACTGTGTTTGTTTTTAGAGTACCATTTCGAAATAATGCTGTTTTAGTTAAGCCAAAGGTGAGTTAAAGGGTCATTGTAATCATTTGATGACGATTTTTCTTTTGTTTGTTCACTTTGCCACACTGGAATAAAAAAATCTAAAGTTTTCGATTCGACCGATTCAAAATTTATAGATTTGAACGTTTCGATTCTAAAAAAAACCATTAAATTCAAAAAATTCCAAATACAAATTCCGAATATGAATCCCTAATATGAATTGGACGAATCAACCAAATTTAACGAAACAAAATAACTAGATTAACGAATCGAAACAAAACAAAACACATTTTTTTGTCATGCACATGTCTAATCCAAAGACCCCTTCTGGTAGCTGGAGGTCCAGTTGCATGAAATTAGAAGCTACCAGGGACTAAGAGGCAAAGTAAGGGGACCCTGAGTTCCAGTGCCACACCACCGTTTTTGCCAGTGAGAAGCTGTGTTCCAGGCTGGCTGAACAAAAGTTGGAGGCTTTCCAATCACCGCTGATCTTGTCTTCAGGTCTCTGACACAAAGACATCATCGCAATCATTTTCGGGGGGCCACTGCAACTGAACTTTGCTGCAACATTTATCGGGAGGTATCCTTAATAATAAATAAATATACCCACATATATGTACACAATTCCACCAGGACTCTTGGGCGCTTTGCTGATAATACCTGTTTGTACATTGGATGTACAGTATGTGCTATTATTAATCTTTTCTTATATAAAGCTTGTATTATTTCCTTCCCTGATGTGCATCTATATACTTATGTTTTGTTTTTTCTTTTTGCAGTCTGCCTTTATTGAAAGTTTTTTTTTTTTTAACATTTTTACAGCAAGAAAATAACAAGATGCAATCTCAAAAATAAAAAAGAAATACGTTTTCCCAAAAATAAGACTGTGTCTAATATTCATTTTGGCAACAAAAAACACAATAGGGCTTATTTTTGAGGTAGGTCTTATTATGTAATGTGTATTTGCCAGTTCCTGTGCCCCTTGTCTTCTCTTCCCCTCTCCCTCCCTGCCTGTCTGCTCAGGAGTCATTAGTATTTAGCATTATGAGTTAAAGTGCTTGTAAAATCCTATAATCCACTCTATTACAGTATTATATAATGTACAATGTGTGTGTTTCTGTAACATTGTGCCAAATACCTTTGTTACAGCACCACTGACTTACGTGATCTGCTGGAGCACTCTTCCCTGCTCTGAGCACTGCAAAGGGAGGCACCGAGATCCCTCGCTGACAGCTGGGAGAAGAGCAGCTGAGCACCGAGCGGCTGCTTATTTTTGGGGTAGGGCTTATATTGCAGCCCTCCTGGAAAATTACCGTAGGACTTACTTTCAGGGAAACACGGTAGAAAAAAGAAACATAAACAATGTTCAAGGCTGCCTGTCAGGCAAGGTAGCGCAAACCGTGTTTAAGTCAATACACATAACACATGGCACATAACAGCACCCGATACAAGTCTTGGATACTTTCCATAAAATTTGGACATCTCAACAGCAAAAAAAGGTTACATTTATGATGCAAGAGATTTGAATCAGAGCCCTCTGAAAAAAAGGAAAAAAAAGGTCCCTTTGTAAATTTGTATCTGCTTTAACAGTAAACGCTGTTCCAGAGACCCTCAAATGCATCACAGATCGGTGAATGAGTCATGGTAAATATTTCAGCCTGCAAAATTGTGGCACAGGAGTAGGCAGTCCCATGGAACCACATTTTACAAACTTTCTTCTCTGTCCCCTTCAATACATAGTCAGGCTCTCCATGCTTCTTATGCCCTTGATCTTATAAAACCAGAGACATAGGAAGGGTGGTGTGAACGATTTCCGAAGTGTAGGGGGCATAGGTGTGCACAGGTGGAGCTCCAGGTGTGCCTCACTCTGTGGTAGTGCCAACTCCCCCTATTGCCCGGGCTTCCCACCATGTTGCCCCCCCACCCCTCCGAGGGCTGTTGGCTTACCTTCCTCTTCCTTTGGCTGGTGAGGTGATTTTTCAGGATTGAGACTGGAGGAAGGGGCTAGTCTATGTGTCATTTACTAGCCCCTTTCTTTTCTAAATGAATAAAGTGAACACACTCACTCACTGTCCATTCATAACTGAAGCATAGTAAACTGTTTTGAATGGAGGAGGCAGACCTTCCATTCATCCATCCATCTTCCACTCATAGATCATTTTTCATTGATAAAAGCCTTAGTATGGCTTCTATGGCTGAAATGGGGGTGGAAAGGGTGGGTCTTGACTAGTCCCTGTGACAGGTGCAACAGCTGTATTAACTCCTACAGCTCTAGAAGATTGCTGCTGCAGAGTTATGGGGGACACTTCTCACGGAATATAAGTTTCACCCCTTCCACTGATTAAAAAAAAAAAAAAAAAAAAACAATAGGCTTTAAAGCAGAATTTTAGCCAAAAATATTAAAATAAAGATTAACAGCCAATAGTACAATGGACACTTCTCATTCAATGTAAGTGCAATCCATTTTGTTTAAAAGAATACAAAATTTAGGCTTTACTCCATTAAACAGTATTTTGTATTAGTGTTGCTATATATTAACTGTTTCCCGACCAGCTCACGTAGGTTTACTGCTGCAGAGTGGCTCTGTTGCGTGAATCACTGTCTATAAACGGCGGCTCGCGCATGCATAGCTAGCATGCGGGAGAGCGCCAGCTGCGGCACGCTCTCGTGCCCACTGCACGCTACTGGACCTGATGTCCGCCGGCGAGCCGCGATTCCTGGCCACAGCTGAAAAACGGTAAGTAAGAAATATTTTTTCTTGCAAAATTGTCGCAATTTTTTTGTTTATAGCGGTGATCAGAAATGACGCAGAGGTGATCAAATACCACCAAAAGAAAGTTCTATTTGTGGGAAAAAAAGGACGCAAATTTAGTTTTGGTAAAACGTCACACAACCGCACAATTGTCAGTTAAAGCGACGCAGTGCTGAATCGCAAAAAGTGCTCTGGTCCTAACGTGGGAAATTCTTCCGGTGGTGAAGTGGTTAATATACACTATATTACCAAAAGTATTGGGACACGTGCCTTTACACACACATGAACTTTAATGGCATCCCAGTCTTAGTCTGTAGGGTTCAATATTGAGTTGGCCCACCCTTTGCAGCTTTAACAGCTTCAACTCTTCTGGGAAGGCTGTCCACAAAGTTTAGGAGTGTGCCTATGGGAATGTTTGACCATTCTTCCAGAAGCGCATTTGTTAGGTCAGCCCCCCCACATTACAAGGTCCATAAAGACACTAATGAACGAGTTTGGGGTGAAGGAATTTGACTGGCTTGCACCTGTCAGTGCCTGACCTCACAAATGCGCTTCTGGAAGAATGGTCAAACATTCCCATAAACACACTCCTAAACCTTGTGGACAGTCTTCCCAAAAGAGTTGAAGCTGTTAAAGCTGCAAAGGGTGGGCCAACTCAATATTGAACCCTACGGACTAAGACTGGGATGCCATTAAAGATCATATGCGTTTAAAGGCAGGTGTCCCAATACTTTTGGTAATATAGTGTATAATGGTTACTATAAGTGAATGCTTTATTGGAGGAACAGTCTGGTCATATGATGGCAACATCTATATGTATAGCACATTGTGAATCATGGCTAAATGGATTGTACTTTGTAAGGCAGCCTTTCTCAACCAGGGATCCCTGGAATCCTAGGGTTCCTTCAGAGGCTGCTAGGGGTTCCTTGAGCAATGAACAATTTCTGCCTTTCAGATGTGTAATCACTGACAACAATAATCTTTTTAGCTGTTTGTAGGAGTGGATTCTCCCCAATGACCAAAAAGGTAGGTAAGGAACATTCTTCCCAGTGGCCATCATGCTAATGTATTATAAGCTGTAGATATAGCAATTATTAGCAAAGTTATTTCAGTGCTTCCTCCATGTTAAAAAGGTTGAGAAAGGCTCAGTGTTCTAAACTAACACTCATATTTTGTTAACATCACAAATACTCTAGATTAGACTACCTTTTCCTTACCCAAAGAGACTTACATTACCTACACAAAGCCACTATAGAACCTATGTATATCTCCGACCACCATCCCATCTCAATCATTTTGAAATTCCCACAATTGGAAAAAAAAGACAAAACCTGGAAACTAAACTCGTTTTTACTCTCAGACTCTGCCTATAGAGCCCAAATACAGACTGAGCTGGCAGATTATTTCAAGCGCAACTCCACCCCAGACGTCTCAGAGTTGAATATTTGGCTTGCCCATAAATGCATAATACGCAGAACATGTATAGCCCTTTCGTCCCGGCTCAAAAAATGACAACAAGCAAAGATTAAAGAGATGACTGATCATATCCAGACATTTGAAATGGCACACAAACATTCATTAGCGACCTCGACATTTGATACACTGGTTCAGGCTACAAAAGATTTATTAGAAGAACTAGGGAAGCAGGTCAAAAAGAGATTCATGCTGGCATCTAAGTTGTTTTATGAGCAATCAAACAAAAATGGTAAACTGCTGGCCAGACTTCTTCAGGGCAGGAGAACGCAGGCAAATATCACCCTAGTACAAAACAGGGCAGGACAAAAAGTATTCCAATCCAAACAAATTGCCAAATTATTGTTGATTATTACTCTAAACTATACAACATCTCCCACTCACCACAAGCCAAAGGGCGCACATCAACACGGTCACAAACCATCCAGGAATATCTGGCCAGGTCAAATATGCCCAAATTATCAGCCGAACACATCCAGGCCATGGAAACACCTTTGGCAACTCAAGAATTTATCCAGGCTATTCAGAACATGAAACCAGGCAAAAGCCCAGGCCCAGACGGTCTACCCAACCTATATTATAAAATGTTCCCTGACTCCCTTGCTACCCATTTTGTTAAAGCATTTAATTGCCTGGCGAATACCCAGGGACTTTTTAGAAGCCCAAATGACTGTACTTCCCAAACAGGGTAAAGACCATACACAACCAGGAAATTTTCGTCCCATATCGCTCCTGAACACGGACGTAAAAATATTTGCAAAAATACTAGCCAACAGACTTCTCCCCTTTCTCCCGAATTTGGTATCCCGGGACCAAGTGGGTTTTGTCCCAGGACGGGAAGCATGCGATAATACCATTAAAGCAATTAATGTCAACTACTGGTTGAGGAAAACAAAAACAGAAGGATTTTTCTTGTCCACGGATGGGGAGAAGGCGTTCGACATGGTGGCCTGGGACTTCATAACGGAGGTTCTTAGAAGTATAGGGCTGGGAGAATTTATGCTGGCCAGCATTATGAGCCTCTACTCCAATCCCTGGGCCAAAGTTAGAGTTAATGGTCTCCTGTCGGACGCCTTCCCCATCCGCAGTGGGACCAGACAGGGATGCCCACTGTCTCCCCTTATTTTCGTACTCACGCTGGAGCCTCTCCTAATAAACATTCACAACAACCCAGACATATCTGGCGTATACATAGCATCGCACACTTTTAAAAGGGCTGCGTTTGCAGATGACATTTTATTATTCCTCACCAAACCCAAACTTAAGGAATTCCAGAGATACCTTGAAATCTCTAATTTTAAAATAAATTTTAGTAAATCGCACACTCTCAATATCTCCCTGCCCGAAGAGTCATTAGCAGAATGTAGAGAATCATCCCCCTTTTCTTAGCACACCAAGGAGATCCCATATTTAGGAATCAAACTCCCTTCTGACTTATCAGACCTCTATTCACTTAGCTACCTGACATTCCTCCAAAATTGTACAACCGATCTAGCGAGCTGGAACAAGCTAAACATTTCTTGGTTTGGTCGTGCGGCTACGCTAAAGATGACCACCCTTCCCAGATTTTTATATATTGCTCAAACAATTCCCATCTCCCTACCTAAAGCATTGTTTCAGGCCCTCCAGGCGAAAGTAAATACATATCTATGGAAGGGGAAAACCCCCAGGTTGAGTCTGATGAGACTATCGGCCCCAAAATCTAGAGGCGGTATCGGCCTACTGAATTTCAAAAAGTATCACACAGCGGTACTACTCGCAAAGTTGGCCGACTGGCATATCCATAGCTCTCAAAAAGATTGGGTAGATTTGGAGCGCATGATTATTGATGCCACACCACAAAATCTGGCCTGGATGTTGGGGAGCGGGGGAAAGTTCTCTACCAAGGGACACCCTCTGATACACCCCCCAATAATCTCGTTGAAGGCCATCATGAAAAATGACACTATAGCCACTATACCAGGTCCAATGACCCCAATCAAACACAACCCGGACTTCCCTCTGGGCTTGGATGGTGGGTATTCCCCCCAGATTTTAATCCCAGAGCAGCCCATTTCTTCTATGAAGGGAAATTTCACTCACTGAAGGATTTCTCAGACACGTATGGTATTCCCCCTATGCCCCTTTGGCCCTTCCTCCAAATTAAACATTATCTGAATGACCCTAAACATAAACCAATCTTTTCTAGGCCCAAAACCACATTCGAAAAGCTATGCTCTAGCCAACCACAAAGACATCTTATAGTAATGGTATATTCACTCATTACTACCGTAGAACCCGACCACCTCACCCCCATTAAAAAACTATGGGAGTCATCTGTAGAGCAGAGCCCTTCAGATGAGCAATGGGAACAACTGTGTGACACGGCTCACAAAGGCTCCCTGAATGTCTCTGTTCAGGAGCACAACTACAAAGTACTCACACACTGGTACAGAACACGGGTTCTACTCCACAAAATCTTTCCCAAATTATCAGACCAATGCTGGAGGTGCGAATCCCACATAGGATCTATGATTCACATCTGGTGGAAGTGCCCTCACATTATCCCATTTTGGGAAAAAGTACACACAATAACAGCTAAAGTGACGACTTTCCCTATTGAATTTTCACACTACCAATTTCTTCTACACCACTCAGAAAGCATGAAATATGCTTATAAAAAATCTTTTGTCATGCACATGATTAACGTAGCTAGACTGTGTATCCCTGCTCTATGGAGACAAACAAAAACTCCCTCAATTGCTGATTGGCTGTCTAGGCTGAATAAAACTCAGGAAATGGAGGAATTGATAGCCTTCTCAAATGAAAATATTTTGTCTTACCACAAGACTTGGTTATGCTGGATAGAATTTAGGACTACCAATCAGTATAAAGACCTATTGACAGGGACCTCCTAAACACAAAAGATAATGCAAGACAGGCATCCTACCCCCTAACCTAAGAGCTTCACAAGGTACAATGAGGTTGCGCACCCCCCCTTTTTTTTTCCCCATCCCTTTACCTCCCCTACCTCTCTGCCCCCCTTCCTCTTCCCCTTCCCTCTTTAACAGTACTTACCAACGTTATCTTAAGAGACAACAAAGACTAATGCTGAGAGGCCCTTGTATATCCGATGCTCCCTATACACTCCCCTCCTCATGACATATAACATCACTAATTGTATCAGAATAATTTGCATTATTGCATCGCTACAATGCTTATGCTGTCTGTTTTTACTTCCAGAATTTGATGCAATCCAATGTAGCTTAATTTCCAGGACTTTGTAATATGCAATATTATAAATACTCATTTGGTCTCTTGATTATGCTATTACACCCTGTACTGTTACTACTATTTTCAATAAAACTTTATGTTACTAAACTCAACTGTTAACCTCCTTGGCAGTATTCCCGAGTGGGGCTCGGGGTGAATTTTCTGTACCAAGAGCGGTAACCCTGAGCTACACTCGGGATTGCATTGCTGGATTCAGGCAGCGTTACTCACCTTGTCCCCTGGATCCAGCAATGTCCTCCCGCTGTGTCCGTGGGCTGTGTCTTCCGCCCGATGCCTCTGTGATGCCGGGCTCCGTTCCCTGCGAGCGTCGCGTCGCACGGGGGCGGAGACCGGGGCCAAATTCAAACAGTGAACCACACAGTAAACATACAGTACACTGTAATCTGTAAGATTACATTACTGAATGAAATCATTTCACACCCCTTTTGTCCCTAGTGGGTTGCCCAGTGCCCTGCATGCACTTTTATATTATTTATGTCATTCTTTCTGCCTGGAAACTTGAGAATGTCCATGGCATCCAAAAAGTGTCCCTTTACGTCAAAAGTGGTTTTTGAGCAGCTAGAAAACAGCGATAGTAAATAAGAATCATTTGCAGAATTGAGTGATGCTGATTTTTGGGGAAATTTATCATCAGAAACTGAAAGTGGCGACAGCGACAATTCTGCAAATGAGCAAATTTCAGTGTTTTTCATTTGATTACATTATTGAATATTTTTTATTACTATTATGTTATTATTTTTAATAATTATTTATAGTTATTTATTATATTATAATAAATTTATATGATTTATGATTTAGTGTTTCAAAATTTATCATACACGGGATGTCTACTAGACTCTTGTTTGGACAGATTTAAGTGAGTTATTCCTAAGAATTACAGGCCTACAATATAAAACACCAAATTTCTATGCAAAACAGTGTACCGCATTTAGACGCAAAAATCGGACATAATCATATCGCCTGGGAGGTTAAGGAAACAATAGGCTGAAGTGTCCCAAAGATCCAACCAACAAAATGGCCTCCCTCATGCTTAATGCTGCACATGTTCTGTGTTCTCTTCCTTACCACAAACAGCATCGTCCATTCTAAGAATAGTTTAAAGCGGTAGTAAACCCACGAGAAGAGGGGGGGGGGGAAATATCCTGCAAGACAATAGCATAATGTGTTAGTATGCATCACATACTAACACATTATGAAGTACTTATCTTAAAATGAGGCCCCTGATGCCTGAGTTGGTCAGCACTGAGGACGCTGACATGATGGTCCTCTTCTTTTTTCGGGTACGCGACTCCGCGCTTTGAGGGGGGGTTACTACCGCTTTAAAAAATTGGTTTCAGCTCATGATGCAAATAGTTTTCTAAAGTATGTCAGACTGACTCTATTACAGCAATTTGTGTCAATGTTAAAACCCTTTCTAACAATATATGGAAAATTAGGTCCAAATCAAACAATTACCTACAGATTTCTTCACATTACATGATTTTAACACAGGCCTGCCTTAAACGAAGGGCTCTATTAGCGCTGCAGGATTGATAGTTCTACATTTGTTCACGCCTTAGCTGCAGGAACTGTAATATGATCCTTCAGCGCTGCCATTTTTTCTGTTAATGTAGAAAATGAAATATCCTAGAACAGTTTGTAATGGGAGCAGCTAATTCACCTAGGGAGCAGCTGGAAAATTTCCTGCTGTTAGCATAATGAGTGGGTGAGTTTAGTGATCTATCAGCACGGAGTGCAATTAGATTGGTAGATGGGGATATCTGGTAATTGTGCTTCTGTGTATTTTTATTGAAGATTTGATACTTATGAATTAAACAAGTATGGTGGTAAATGACTGATTTTCTACTAATCATTTTCCTGTAGAAATGTAAATGTGCGTTGTTTCAGAGCTTTCCATTAACTGTCCTTTGTGCGCCAAGATTTGACTGAGAGAGCTTGCTTATCAGCAGCACACCTACGTAATCCAGGTCTATGAGTGGGAGCCACGCTAATACATACATAATGAGTGCTGCAGATCCCTTCACTGCAGGGGACAAGAACTACCTCTAATCAAAGGAATGGATGCCATGAATCAGGGCAATGCGGTAGTCAGAGTAATGTGTTTGGAACGCACAGAAGCAGGACAATTCCAAAAGAGGATTTTATTTTCCATTCCAAGCTGAAATCTTAAAGTGACATTGAAGTCTGGTTTAAAAAAAATAGTTATTCAAGTATGCATTCTTAAAGTCCCCTCCAAATCTTCTTTTTTTGCTACTGTGATCTGACTTTCTGGTAGAGGGTGGCTATGTTCTTCTCCATGGTCCCACTGTAAGTGGGAACATAGCCACCATCTCTTGCCTGCTCACGTGAAGGACAAGGGACTGTGGGATTTGTGGTGGGCACAGAGCACTGCACAGGACCGCAACTAATGCGCTTTGCTCATTCCAAACAAATGGAAGTGAGGGGGGAAAGAAGTTCGGGAGCTCACGGAGGACATTACAAGGAGGCAGAAAAACACAATAAGAAATAATTTAATGAAAAATAGATCATAGATAGAGATAGAGATAGATTATAGATAGAGATTATAGATCTAGATATAGATAAAGTAGTTGATAAGTATGGATTATTTTTGAAGAATAAGGATATCATTTAGTGTTACTTAAAAAAAGTATGTTATGCATATAACTTGCACAAAAATGGTAAAGTGTAAAGCTGGCTATATATGGGTACATTTTTATATGAACATTTGTACAAAAATCTTTTCAGTACATTCGATAATGACAACTTGATGAAAGTTGCTCAAAGTACTTCAAAATTACAGCAGGAGAGTAGAAAATCAAACAACACGGGGCTGCAGTGAGCTTTGTCTGGCTTTAATAGAGTTGGATGCAGTGGCGGCCTGTCCATTAGGGCGCCAACCCCCCCCCCCAATCCATGCATCCAGCCCCTAATCTACATGCGGGGTTAGAGCTAGAAGACTTTCTGCTTCCCTGCTGTTTGTGGTTGTTTCCTTTTGGTCAGCACCTGGAGTTCCAGAGGTAAAGGATTTTTGTACAGGCTAAAGGCCCATACATACAATTAGTATTAGTAATTAGAAAGTAAAATGTCATCCGACGAATGATCTGCGATTTGCGGAATGTTAGTATGGTGCTTTCGACAGCCTATTCCGTTTTTTCGTCCTGCAAAAGCTGGATGTGTAGACTATAACATTTTTATCGTACGTGAACTCAACGTCTGATTTTTGTTTAATTAGTACGGTTTTCGTCCGAAAAAAAAATCATAAGAGCAAGATTACACATGCTCAGACGGACGACACTAGCATGCAACAAAAAATGGAAGAACGGTCGTCCGAAAATCTGAGCGTGTGTGCGAGGCTTTAGAGTGGAGCCATCCCTCTACTTCAACATTTTGTTTGCCTTTAACCACTTCAGCCCCGGAAGGATTTCACACTTTAGGACCGGAGCCCTTTTTGCGATTTGGCACTGCGTCGCTTTAACTGACAATTGCGCGGTCGTGCGACGTTGTATCCAAACGAAATTTGCGTCCTTTTTTTCCCACAAATAGAGCTTTCTTTTGGTGGTATTTGATCACCACTGCGTCATTTCTGATTAAAAAACAACGTACGATCACAGCAGGCAGACTCGTACACATTAGAACGAGAATACTAAAAAAAAAGCCTGCTTTTGGCATGATTAATTTGTTTTTAGTCTGCAACTCAAGTGCATGCTATTTTTACAATATCAGATGTGTAGGTCGAAAACGTCCTGCTTTTTTGC
>BLSH010418435.1:555491-572174 GCA_018402905.1 Glandirana rugosa | reverse complement strand
AGTAACACGACACAAATACCTTTTCGTCGTAACAGTGGGATCCTATCATGTCGTTTTATCGTTCTTGTCGAGAGATATTGTGTCCCCTGCCAAAAGACAGTAAGTATTGACCGGCACTGACTATTATGACGAAGGTTAAAATCACTTCGTGTCTATCCACTCATGTTTTTTTAATAGTCGAGTATTCTAAAGACCTTCTTAGTTGTGTTGTAACGACGTACCTGAGAATACTTTCGATTAGTCTTTACATCATTGGGATAATGATCGTCACCATAACCACCGTCGATACCTAAAATGTGTGTGTCGACGCCTAGTGAAGGATCCCCGGTGGCTACTATGCAGCATGACAGTCCCTTGTCATGGGGTTACACATTGCTGCACCAATGGAAGTGATTTGCCAGCTTTACAGTTGCCCAAATCGCTTCCAAAAGAAAGCCAAACAGTAGGCTCAATAAGTACACACATTCCTGGTTGCTACAGCAGCTGTGTGTGTAAAATCCATAGCTGCCACCAATACCACTGCTAGTAATAGGGTTACTACATTTCTGATTAGCTTTCATAAGAGTCCATGCAGCAATGTTGTGTTGATTCTTCCAGAAATCTTATGAGCTGATAATTTTTTTGTACTCACCTATCTGTGCTTCACTAAAATTGGAAGCAGTATTATCAGTCACGGCCAGTTATGAATGACAGAAAACCGTCCCCTGTGTTATAGAGAGCTGTTCTTGCTATTTTGCTGTACTATCCTAGGGTGACAATGCTGCTTTTCCATAAACACAGCACAATGATGGAGTATTGCCACCCCAGGACAGAAAGAGTGTTACTGTCCGGATCAACAGGTGAAAAAAAACGAAAAAAAAAAAGGAAAAAAAAAAACGAATGCAGCCGGCACATCTAAGGACAGAGTAAGCTGCGATATATTATGTTTTTTTTTCTTTTTTTTGATCCAATTAAAGTCTGTGCATAAAAGATCATTACTTTTAGTCTCCAGGTGATTACTGCTATTCTAATAAAAAAAAAACATCCATTGAAATGACTTAGCATCTGAAGAAAATAAACACGTTAGGAAACAAATGAAGTTCTTTTTATTTCAATGCACATTATTGATATTTCCAGTTCAGCGGTAAAGAACATCATTACTTGGAGTTCATCTTTGCGTTTGCCGTTTACTTGTTCATCTATATCTGCCTTTGAGCTGTGAATGGGTCATAAACTCACAACATCCTAGACAGGCTCCTCGAATACACACTTTAACTGCATACTATCAGTTCATTTATATGTAGAAATATATACAGTATGGCCCTTAGACTCCTGCAACAGTATTTTACAAAGTCATTCTTTTCCATCAGCACTGTGGTCACTCTGCAGTACCAATTTCTGGAGGAGGGGCTGTGACACCACTCGTGTTCCTATACTCTGGTGTCTGACTTTCACCTTTGCTGGGAGCTTGGAGTGCAGCAAAAGTTACGCTTTACATACATTTGCTAGCACTTTAAATCCTGTGGCAATGTGCCCTTTTTTAACTTAACATGCTCAGTTTTTCCAGAAAAGTGGAGGATGTAAACAATGATTGTGTAGATGTACTTGCCTTTACATTGCATTTTATGTACACATGTCTAGGCCTTGGACCTTTGGGCATGCCTATCAGAAAATGTCAAAAATGCATAATAAACAACAAATGGTAAAGTAAGAATATTCAAGTTTAGAAACACATTATCAAAAATGTTTCATTTATGCTGTTCGTGTGCATTAGATAGCTGTAAAATAGCAGTAGGTAGGTAATCTAAGGTAGAGATCTTTCTAACCTGGCTTTAAGAGCACAGCAGTGCAATAACCAATATAAGCCAATCAGAAATCAGCATTCACCAATCAATGTATTCACACTAAAAAGATTTCTGATTAGTTGTGAGGAATTACTGCACACTGATGTGGACTGACCAATAATAAAAATGTAGTACTGAATAGGATTTTATAAATAAAAGCACCGAAGCTTCTATTCCTTTTTTGGGTACTCTACTTGGCCTGGGCTAGCATTTCTGGTTTTTACCTGCATTGCCTTTGTGTTTCAGATTATTTGCTAGTTTTTATGAGCTCTGGGGGTTATTAAACATTTTTGCTGGGTTCACATATGTGTGAATAGAAAACCGCATCCAATTCACATGACAGGTGCGTGTGACCGGCTCTCAATGATGCAAGTTCACATATGTCTGGGTCACAGAGCAGATTGCAAAAGGGTCCTGTGCGTCTTTGGGTCTGGTTCAGGAAAAAATTCAGACCTAAATCGCAACTGAAGCGGTGAACAGAAACACACCGGATCCCAGGCACAAAACCGTGCCCACACATATGTCAGCCACGCCTTCTTAGGAAACTGCACTCTTCTTAGTGGTTATGCCATTGAGCCTAATAATTCTACAAATAGGGGGAGATTTACTAAAACTGTGGGTGTGATCTTTCATGTTACATTACATTCTATGCTATAGTTTATCATAGGATTAATATAGGAAGCGATCCAATGAATATTTAGCATCTCATGTGAGCTTATGTCTGTTTCGTACTTTGAGAAAAATGTGTGCAATAACATACACAAAGTAATTATCTAAATGTACCAGAGTACAATATGAGGCTCTTAGGTGTATTTAAAGGAGAACTACACTGTTGTTTAAAACTCAAAGGGGAAGTTTTACTAAAACTGGTGCAGCTATGACAATAAAACCTAGAAGCTGATTGGCTACTATGCTTAATGTTCATTAAATTGCCCCCACTAACCATTAGAAACATTTTGAAAACGATTCTACTGATATATGGCCAGCAGGCTCAACTACATGGCCTTCCTATAAACTGTCTTTGCAGGGAGTACAATTGAATGTTTTTTGTTTTTTTTATTTAGCTTCCATAGGTTGAGCACTATATGAATAATAAAGCAGTTTCTTAACATAATAGATTTTGCGTCAAGGAAGTAACTTTTATATATGTCGTCCCTAAATTGTGTATGATGCCTCTTTAGGAAACATAATGCCAGCTGTATAAAGACATGGTTTACATAATTCCAAACTGGCCCTTGTGCATGATATGTCTCTCTGAATTGCCCAACCAATCAGAATCAAATATTTGCTCTTTAACTGTAAATTACAGATTTAAGTAGGATTCATTTCATAGATAAATAAGCCTGGAAACAAAACTATGAGGTATACCCAAAACATATAGTACATGTACCACAAATGACAACACAATAAATAAAATGTTGAATTTTAAGGGGTGAATTTATAAAATATTTGCATAGCTGTTTGTCTATTGAAACTGCATGTAAATTTATTCTGTGTGAATTGAATGTTCCCTGGCTGTATTCTCTTCAAATCAAGAATGTGGAAATGGGGAGAATACCAAGTTATAGCCATTGAATGGCACTGAATTCCACAGGAAATAAAAAGGCTTTGCAGCACCGTTGGGCAGTATTTTCTGCATTTTCATATTCCAACTGCAGAGAATATAGTCTGAAAACATTACATTCTGCTCTATTTGCACAGAAAGAATTACATGCAGTTTATTTGGATAAATGGCTATGTTCACTCTATATTCCTACAATTATTGATTAAAAAAAGAGAAAATTGCCATGTTTTGCACCTTTCATTCATTTTATTTTTATTCTCAGTACTGCTGATCTCTATTACCCTATTTCAGCCATCTCCTGTCTATATGTGCTCTCTCTGGCTTTGGCTGCCCTATGCTTTGCACTGGCCTCCTGACTGTAATAACAGTAGACTGTGCAATGCAGTGTGTCCACCAACATGACAGGGTGAAAATACAGAGTTGGCACACAGCTTTCACACCATTACAGATGTTACCGGAATAAGGACCTTTATGCAGGATCAGTGTTCATGGTTTTAATAAAAGCTGCGCATTTATAACATTTTTATGTGATTATGCTAACATGTATGGCAGATTTTAGTGGTTGGGTTTAGATCTACTTTTTTCCCCTTTAGCCAGCCTCAGGTTGGAGTATTCTGAATTAAACTACAACCTAGCAACACTGATAACAGTCCAACAATGTGATCATAATACCACAATCAATTCAATAAAAATCCAATTTAAAGCGTCAAACACAGGTCCTCATGATACCAAATTAAACAAATACAACAAAACTGAATATATAATAAAAAGTGAGATATCATGTTCATTTTACAAATCAATATGCATGACTTCACCTAATATCATATACTGTCAATAACTAAATAGATCCATAAGCATGCTGTATAAAATTGTTCAGTTTTGTTTCATAATTCTTAATTTTGTTGTTGATTCTTGATTTATTTAATGTAATTCTTTGTGGAAATGTATTCTAATAAATCCATATACTGTATTATAACACTTTGATCCTTATTAAAAGGTTTCACTTTAGATTTAGATGACTTGGGTGATGTGGGTGTGCACAGGAGGATTAATACAATGTCTTTGGGGTGCAGCTAAAAATAGTTTGGGTAATCTATGCTGTTATATTTTTCTATGTGTTTCAGTGTTTTTATAAATAATTTTAAACTGTAATTAAAACTTTTTTCTCCACTTTAGATTGAGTAAGGGAGGGTTGCCATTTGTGTCCCATTGGGGAGATAGGGACGCCCCTCTAAAGTGAGGGAATCCGGATGTGTCTCCAGAATTAGTGTCCCCATTGGAAGAGTTCCTCTCCAATAGTGTTCTGATATCCACCCAAAATCTGGGATTTTCTTTTACTTTCACTTTTGATGATAACAGACAAAAGGGACAAATAGAGAGGGTGAATTTTCTTAACGATAGCAGAGACAGCAATAAAAACTGACATGCGATTACCTCTCCACTCTATCCAAAATTAAAAAATAACATTTTGCCTTTATTTACACTTTAAGACATTGTGATTTTTTTTAAATATTAGCTTTGTGTATTTGTATTGTGGATTAGTGCAATCATTTTTGTGAAAACTTTTCATTGGATTTATGATATTCTGATTGGTTGTCAATGAGCATAACAAACAGTTCTTATTTCAAAATGCTTTGAGACCAGTCTTGCAATGGCTTTAGGTACATAAGTAAAAAGGCATACTGCACATTAAAGAGGACTATCCAGAACTGCCATAACATAAAAGGCAGAATGATTATAATGAGGTGTTAGTTGATTATTTATTTTTTGGACTATTATATGATTCCTTGCTTGTGATAGAGTTCTGAAAAGTGTTCTGCGGGGGGCCCAGTAAGCTGGTGCTCATTTAGCCAGAGAAATGGAATTGCATACTTGACTTTTTGATATCAAACAAACAGCTATAAGCAACGGATGAAATTGTATTTAACTTTTATATGAAATATCATAACACAAATTACCCTGCTGAAATAATGTAGCGTAGCAAATGTACAGTACAACGGTAAGTTGCAAGAATGAAGCGTCTTCATTAAGACTATTTTATGGGGGAAATTAGATTTATCTAAATGATATCTAAAAAGATATTGGCTTGGGAAGTCATCATCAGGCTTATTCAATTATATAAATAATCAATGTGCAAATATTAAAACTGTGCAAGCTTACCAATGAATGCTTTACATTTTCCACCTTTCTTAGCATTATTTAGTTTGTCCGAGGCTGGCTTTTAAACCAGGGCTGGTTTTACACCTGTAGAATTTTGTTTGAATGAGAAAGTATAAAAAATGCTTGTCCCACCTTTTGATGGTGCCTTCATGGATTCAATTATTTAGAATGACTTTTTGTTTGAGTACCTTGTCAATGTTTAGATTTTTGTAAAATGAACGTTCAACTCCTGGATAAAGCTTGACAAGTGCATGACAAGGTCATTTATGATTTTTCTCGATCTTGAGCAAATATAATAGTTAAAAGTTTGTTCCCATTTAGATTCAACAAAAAAATTCAATCCTTATCCTTCAATTTTTTGGCTTGCTCAGGTCGAAACCAATTGGTAAATCATCCTCTTTAAAGCTGAACTCTATCATTTGACATACTTTACATAGTTTGTTTGGGCCAGCTTAGCCCAAATGAATTATGTCCCTCGCTAACATGTGAGGCAGCTGGATGTGTGGTATAAACTGCTGCTACAAACAGCATACCGCACTGTGTTCCAAGTGCGAGCCGAGACTACCAGTCTCATACCCAGGACACCGTAGAATCTATCACAGCGGAGCTCAGCCATTCAGATGCAGCAATGTATTCTATCAATGAATACAAAGCTTCCTCCGATTGGCAGAGGTTGTGACATACTCAGCCAATCAGAGGAAGCTTTGTATTCATTGATAAAATACATTGCTTACTATGAATGGTTGAGCACTGCTTTGATAGACTCTGCTGTGTTACGGGTATGAGACTGGAAGTGTCAGCTCGAACCCGGAACACAGTGGGGTATATTGTATGTGGCCGCAGCTACATACAGTTTATACCAAACATCTAGCAGCCTCTCAGGTTAGTGAGGGACATCATTTTTACGAGTATGTCAAAAGATGGAGTTGCTGTGCAAGATGTGAGAAATGTCATAATATTCTTGGAAATTGTGCCCTTCTGCTTTTACAATGCCACATGTTTTGTCTGATTGTTTGAATATTTGTAAAAAAAAAATACAACATTTTCTAATAAAAAATATATGAAAAAAACCCCCAAAAGATGGAGTTGAGCTTTAACTCTTAGATAAGTGAATGAACGTTCTAAAAACAATTTTCTAACGAAATTCTAAAGGTGTAAGGCCAACTTAAGGGTCAGGTGAGAGGTCATCTGAGGTCTGACACTTGCAACCTTGACCACTGCCTGACCTAAAATTGAGAACTGTTCCTTTTTTTATTTTAGGCTGTGCAGTTGACAGGGCAGCAGCTGTCAGACTTCACGTGATCTCTTACTTAGGACACTTGGTTCAAAATTCAACTCCATCAAACAAAGCTAAATAAGAGATTCCAATATAAATCTTTCATGGTTAAGACCATATAATCATAGTCATTTGACTGAAAATCAGGTACTACCACACTGCTCATTTTTTAGTCGGTGGCCCTTCAAACTCAGCCACAGAAAACCTAGGAACGTTTGCTGGTGCAATCTAAATATATCTGAAGGGGTTTTCCTCCTTCCTAGAAAAACACTTTTGGCCCAGCAGCAAAGAGTATGATATAATAGTTTTCTAAAACTGCTTATTTAAACTGGGCAAAGGAAAATCAATACAAAATTGAAGTTATACAGGTTCACAGTGGAGGGATTACCGCATGCAGGAATGCAGGAAACTTTACTGATTTATGGAGAACAGGAACACATGCTGCTACGTGTTTGGCACTGCTCAAAGATATATTTGATAGAGAGCTGTGAGCAGCACAAAACACACACACGTCTATGTGTGCCTGTTTTATGGGAAACAATACAGACTTTTCCTAAATTCCAGTTGTGTGGTAATCCTTTTTATTGTGAATCAGTATGATATACTGGTTCGAATGGGCTGGACCAACACCTGGATACTGCAGAGGATTATAGACAACAAACCTACCTAGAGCAATATAAGTATTTCTACAGAATTGAAGTGGTTGTTCATAGTAACCAATTTAAATTCTTGAAAGATGAAACCTGATTGGTTTACTAGGAGTTACAACTTTACATTGTGTTCTTCTTTTTTTTTTATATACTAAAGCGGATTTCCAGCCAAAAGTGGAACTTCCGCTGGTTGGATACCCCCCCCTCAGGTGTCACATTTGGCACCTTTCGGGGGAAGAGGGCACCTGTCTTTAGACAGGTGTCCTTTTCCACACATCCGGGAGCTTGGGCCAGCCGACGCGGCCGCTGATGTCAGCAGCCTGGCTCCCTCCTCGCTCTGCTACTGGCCGCCTGGCCAATAGCAGAGCGCAGCGGAGCCTCGCGCATGCACAGTAAGGTGCCCGGCGTGAAGCTGTAATGCTACACGACCAGGTTCCCTTACCCACAATGGACGCGGCTGCACCCGACCCCGATCCGAAGATCGGCGGCGGGTGCCGGCATTGCTGAACTCCAGGACAGGTAAGTGTCCTATTATTAAAAGTCAGCAGCTACTGTATGTGTAGCTGCTCACTTTTATTTATTTATTTTTTTCCTGGCCAACCTCCGCTTTAAGTAGTTCTTCATAAATCTGAGAACTTTGCCTACAGGCTCTTTCACACTGGCAGCCAGGAAGGTGGAGGGGAGCAGGTTTTGCCATCTACTTAAACTCTAACATTACAACCTGACAGGGCTGTGCACATGCTGCGGCCATGGCATTTTTAAACTCGGGCTGCAGAGATAGGCTACAAGCAATATTTGTAAAATCCATACACTGAGATCAATGGGGCCGCACCACAACCATGGGCCGAACCCTTGACTTGCAGTTGTGGCACAGTCTCATTCAGCAATTAAAAAAAAAAAAAGCATCAGGATGTGGCAGTAGCATTTCCTGACCACTTTTATACTGCCCTTTGCAAAGTGATCCACCGTGGACCTTTCTGTCTAACTGAAATAACCATATCACTGCAGGAATTTCTCAGCATGTACAGCTGACTTCTAATGAACTATAACTAGTCACATCTTGTTTATTGCAGTAGCTCTTGCTATGATCTGCCATACACAAGGAGACAGTTGACATCTAACACTAAAAAATTGTGTGTTATGTAACAATAACTGTACGCTGTATATAACCTAGTCATAATTCATTGTAGGTTTCTAGTTTTCCTTTTGATATTTCCTCTGATTACCTAAAAATCAGGTTTTCATGTTATTACTCACCATAAAAGAAACCCTCTCTCTGTTTATGTTCCTTAGGTCAGAGGTGGAACTTACAAACAACAGATCCAAGGCTGAAAATAACATTAATAGGCCCCCAGTATGTAATATGAGCTTACATTTCTTAATAAAACCTAATTTACCCAAGATGTTACACATTCCAAATATGGCAGATATAACTCATTTGTATTGTTTGAGAACACCTGACTTCGGGGAATTCTTTGCACTGCTGGCCCATTTTAACAGAACTTAAAGTGACTTGGTCCCTAAACTAAATGTTTAAATTTAAATTGTACCTATAAAGAAAAAAAATAACTATTTACCCCACCAGTGTCGACAAAAGTCACTGTGATCAGGAGGATCCATTGGCTGACGTCTGTTCAGAAACCAACACTTCCAGGAGAATTGTTCTCCTGTGTCCCCTGCAGTGCTCAGTGCTTCCTCCCACTGACCTCTACATCACTATTGTGTCCTGTAATGACACTGGGTTAGCAGAGGGAACAAGTGACTGCTGCAGGGAAACAAAAGATTGACAATCCCAGAAGTGTTGGTTTCTTCATAGATGACAGTCAGTGATTCTTCTTGATCAGAACGTTTAACGGAGTGGGTTGTAGTATTTACTATTTTATTTCTAGGTACAGCTTTAATTTTATAAAAAAATATCTTTAGTGGCAAAGTTGCTTTAAAAAGTAGCATTGTCAACCATCCAGTTACCATGTGTGAATTATTCAGGAAACAAGGTTGCATAAATGTTATATCACCCCCTGCTAAACCATGTCTCTGACAAATGCATTTGGGATTTAATCAATTGAATATTTTTCAGTCATACGATATTTAAAATGGCAACTTATCTTCTACAACAAAAGTAAATATGGAACATAGTCTGATGAAGTGATAATGCCATAAAGCAAATTGGATTCTGCATTTCTTTGATAATCAGGTCTATTAATAGACTATCAATTGCTCTTCAATCTTTTTGAACTAAGTCACACAACTAACTCCCATGTACAGTATAATTACAATAATTAATGCAAAGGCATTTGCAAAGGCAACTGATAAACATCTTCGGCTTCAAGTTTATACGAAGCTTAACATCATTTGGAATAGGTCATTGCCTAATTTTTTTTTATCTCCAGTTTTAGGTTTATTGTACAGTTCTAGTAGTAGACTAAGACTATAAAATCTACTACCGCCATTTCTCTACATTCCCTATATAATCGGCAGTTGAGTTGTCCATATCCAGTTTGTGATTTGCATGTTTTGCTCGCAAGATTTTCCGTTGTTCCTGACGCTTCCGTCTTGCTTCTTGGTGTTCTTTTTGTCTCATAAATTGATATCTTTGTAAGAAAAGGTCTTTTGCATATTCATATAACTCCATGTCTAGAAAATTCAATGTCTCTATACGTGTCTGTGTCAGGTCGTCTATCTCCACGCTTGACGCCCTCGTGCTATTGAACTGAGTGAAAGGAGAGATGAAGTTCATGTTGAAAGTTTTTTCAAAAAGATATTGGGTCTTCCTCTGGAATTCCGTCAGACCAAAAAAAGCCATACGCTTGAGGTTTTCCTTTGCGCTGTCAAGAAGAACCTTGTTTCGCTGCTCCTCTGGCATCACAGATAGGTTGTAGCATCCTACCAGGCTCAAATCAGCCAACATACGAACTTGTCTGTTGTTGGCTAAATTATAGGGGCAATCCATAAACTCCTTCAAAGAACAGCCTGACCAATCATCTCCAGTGTAACAGCTAGGCAACTCATCTGAGGTTGGGGATCTTCCATCACATACATGGAGAGAAGCCTTCCAGGTAGCTCCTCTCTGGACATGTCTCCATTCACTTAGATATCGAGAAACAGGATCACGGAGGATGGTTATGTAGTAGAAGTTCCTGTAAAACATAAAGAAACTAATACTTAATTTGGATACCTGAGATAAGTGCTATCTTTGATAAATAATGATCATCATCAACACAGTCAGGGCAAATATACAAACAACAAAGATACAGTTAAAGGAGTTAAATTGAAGTTTCCTATGGGATCTAGGAGCATACTAGAATGACTGATTCATTAGGTTTGCAAAACTGAAAAGTTTAAGGCCTTGGCTAGGGTGGACTGGTGAAACACAGTTATTTCTGGATGAACAACTGAAATACCAAGCAGGTGCTCTTTGACGACATGTTTATTTTTATTTTCAATTCTGACTGGAGTGTGGCCTTAGATTGTATTGGCTAGATCAACTTTTTAAAAAAAAATGTAAAAAAAACCCCATCACATTTACCATATTTGCAGCCACAGAAACACTATTCTGTTTGCAGCCAGGCTGTCAGAATCCTCATCCCCAGCTCCTATAATTGGCACACTCACTGTCCCAGAAATCTGCACAGAACTTAAGTTCAAACCACTTATAGACTACTATGAGATGCTTCTTCTGCAGTATAGGTGTTTCCCATTTAAGTCTACATGATCAGATTTTAGATAATAAGTAAACGTGTCCTTTAAATATCTATACAACAGAAGCAAATAAGAAAGTGCAATAATGTTTGTCTATCTAAACAGTCTAACTATTTTTTTAATGTAATATTCCACTATTTCTTTTACTTTATGGCATATGGCCATAGTAAAGTTGGCAGCTTTCAAGATTGTACCACTGGGTACCGCAGACAACTATTTATTAATGATCACACCTTGGGTACATTTTATATAACATTGTACAATAAATTAGGCATTCATGAACTAAAAAGAAGGAAAATTGGCATCTATAATGACTTTAAAGTGTTTATTTACATCTGCTCAGATCAGCCAAGAACCAGGTCTTCAATGCCCAAAAGTGATCACTGCTGTTGCCTAACCTCTGAAAATCTCCTACTGACAGCACCCATCATGGACCTTGGAGCATCCAGCCTTTCTGGGTTCCTCATCACTGCCATATTGCGTTAAAACATGAATAATAACTGTTAGATTCTTACTCTCCATACTATCTGGCATGTTGTAGGCCCTGACACTAAACACACATTGGGGTTGACTTAATAAAGGCAAATCGACTGTTCACTTTGCAAGGAAATAACTGCCAGGGCTTAGTGAATGAGGTGAAGCTCTGCTGACTTTCATCATCCAATCATATGCAATCATGCGCAAGCAAAAATACTGTTTTTTTTATCCTTGCACATGAATTTATTTATTTTTAGAACCTTGGTCCTGAAGTAATCATATACCCCCTCTTTCCTGCTTTGTCATGTCTAAAAGCAATAGTTACATACGTATCCGAAGACTTAACGCGCAGGCTCTAGAACTGTACATCATATATCATATGTAGATCGTATTATACCTGCAATATATCTTATAAGCTTTATAGAATGTAGCTTTGTGTACGAGCTTAATGTACCAGGATTCACTGACCACATTAATTCTGCTCATGTCTTGAAAGCACTTACTTAAAACCAATGTGTTTATACATGCCTATAACAATAATTAGCAATGTTCAAGTTTATGTCCATTCATCCTTTGAGCAAAATTCTGCATACAGCTGAGCTTACTCTGCAGACAGCACAATGAATAATAAATAGTGGCAGCCAGACACGATGGCTAAACACAGCAGAATTCTTGTCTCATAATCCAATTTTTATAGATAAGTGCACTGATATATAAAACTAAATTAAAATTCATGTTCCCTATTATTCTTTCATCTCATATTGTTATACATTCAAGCAAGTCTAGATTTAATCAGCTGTATGCAGCCATCTCCAGAATATGTATATTAAAGATTTTTTTGATCAAAATGTAGCAAAAATGAAATTATGTTTATGATAATGCAGTATGAGGAGCCTAGTGTTAATTTAATTCAGCAAGAGCTAATATTCGGATATGAAATTTTTATACAAAAACCAAAACATGCGCTTCCTAACTTTTACCACTAGATGTCCCCAGTCAACTCTGAATTAAATTTTAATTTACAATCTGTTCACCTATGCAGCACAATATTGAGTGGCTCTTTGTGCAGGATAAGCACATTCAGTTTTTATTAGAAATGCTAGATAGGTTTAGTGAGATATAACTGGAACACCACACCATGCAATGTCTAACAGCATTAGTGAGACTCCTTGCATCATTAATCTTTAACAATGAGGCCCTGCCCAAAACCATCCAACCTTCACACGCCATAAAAAGGCATTATCTATTGCAAGGGTTTGCCTGGATGTATAAATTGCAGACTGCTGACAAAACACATATAGCTTTAATTGCAGCATCATCGGGATCAGCTAAAATTTCATGCCAAATAGTTTCCTGATTCGCTCATTTGCATTGATGGTGGTTCGGGTTACTTGAAATAACTCTAAAATGCTGCTGAGCAATTTTTTTTTATTTAATTATATAGCACTAACAAATTCTACAGCACCTAACCGAGTACACAGAAACAGTTATGTTAGCCTTGCCACTGTCAGTCACTGTCATACAGACTCACACAAGGTCCAAACTGGACAGAAACAAAGTATTGGATTGTTATGGACTGGGGGAGAAAGCGACAGCGCTCAAAGGAACTCCACACAATCACAGGGAGACCATGCAAACTCCATGCAGACAGGGGGACTTGGCGAAAACTCAACCCCATATCCCAACACTGAAAGGAAACAATTCTTGCCACTAAACTGTCTATTAATATCTTCTAATATTGGCTTAAAGCAGTGGTTCTCAACTCCGGTCCTCGGGACCCACTAACAGGCCAGGTTTGCAGGATAACTGAAATACATCACAGGTGATATCATTTGCTACTCAGTGATTGCAGTGTTCTAGTCTGCATCTCCCCAAGGTAAAACTTAAAATCTGGCCTGTTGGTGGTTCCTGAGGACCGGAGTTGAGAACCACTGGCTTAAAGGGTCAACCCGCCCAAAACGGATTCAGAAGAGGTACCCGGCATTTTCTTAAAGACTTTGTAGGTGAGATCTGCATTTCAGTTCCGGGGTATGCACTCCTGCTGTGGCTATTATGAGCGGTTCCTGTGGCCCATTTTAGTTTTTGCTATAAATAATGCAAAGGAATCAGATTGGGTAAGCAAAGGGGCAGGAACACCCCAACATGTTATAGGTAGACAGGAATCAAATCAGATACAATGGTAGATAATGTTTACTGCTAGAGTATCTAAGACTAGGGTTGCTACCTCATTTCTTTAAAACCGAACACATATTAATTACACAGGTTCTGTGGCTGATTAGGCCTCATACACAAGGGCGTAATAGCAAATTGTTGAGACCGATGTCAGGCAAAAATGGGCGTCAAAAACGCGATTTCGTCAGCGTTTTGCATCAGCGTTAATGCGTGCTAGTGAGTGTCGGCATCTGTAGGTGCTTTAAAAAAAATTCCTCTGCTATTTTTTATCCTGTAAAACGCCGGCGCTAAAAATGCCGGTTAACGTCACTATGGCGTTAATGCGCGTTAGTGAGCATTTTGCTGCCTCAACATTAAAAACGGCATAACGCTACAGCCTTGGAACGTGCTGGCCATGGGTTATGCTTTCAGCTCACTAACGCCGACGCCATCTACAGCTCAAAAACGTCAGCATTTTTATGGAACCATTGAATAACATAGAGAGCTGCAAAAAACGCCTGTGTGTATGAGGCCTTAAGGTTTAATCAAATTTACTTGGTGCCTTATCTGCATTAAATTGGCTTCAGAACCTGTGTAATTCATATGTGATTGGATTTAAAGGGATGAGGTGGCAACCCTATCTAAGACACATGCTGTACGTTCCACATTCAATCAAAATATATTTTTTTTGTACTCTTATTTAACCACTTGCCCTCCGGACAATTTACCCCCCTTCAAGACCAGGTCATTTTTTTTGTGATACGGCACTGCGTTATTTTAACTGATAATTGCGCATTTGTGCACCGCTGTACCCAAATAAAATGTATGTCCCTTTTTCCCCACAAATAGAGCTTTCTTTTGGTGGAATTTGATCACCTCTGCAGTTTTTATTTTTTGCACTATAAACAAAAAAGACTGACAATTAAAAACAAAAAACAAAAAAAAACAGTATTTTTTACTTTCTGCCATAAAACACATCCAATAAATGTAAAAAAATCGAATTTCTTCATCACTTTAGGCCAATGTGTATTCTTCTACATATTTTTGGTTCCCAATTCCCAATGTATATTGATTGGTTTGCGCCACGGTTATAGTGTCTACAAACTACGGGATATTTTTAATATTTTTTTTTTACTCATAATAGCGGTGATCAGCGACTTATAGAGGGGCTTTGATATTGCGGCAGACATATGGACACTAACTGACACTTTTTTGGGGACCAGTGACACTAATGCAGTGATCAGTACTAAAAATATGCACTGTTACTGTATTAATGACACTGGCTGGGAAGGGGTTAACATCAGGGGTGATCAAAGGGTTAACTGTGTGCCTAGCCTGTGTTTCTGTGCACTATGGGAGGTGCTTTCACTAGGGGGAAACATGTATCCATGTCCCTGCTTTAGGAACACAGGATCCATGCCCTACCTACTGATAGAATGGAAATCTGCCTTGTTTACATAGGCAGAACTCTGTTCTCACTCAGTACTGAAGGATTGGCAGGTGCTGGCAGGCATTGAGTCCCCGCCAATCAGCTCCTGCTGTAATTATAGTAATTATACACAGCTGTCCGCTGGTAGTGTGCATGTAGGCCCCAGACCCGGAGGTGCAGGGTCAGGTACTAGGTACCTGATCCTGCGCAGCAGTGCCACTTTGCCACTGTATATGTAAGTTATACGATCGGAAAGTGGTTTTAAATCCAAACTCAAAAATGTAATGTATTGCTTCTTACCAGTCCTTAGATGTGGTGGCTGCATTTGTTTTATTTTTTATTTTATATTTTTCCTTCTGCTTTTATCTGGTCATCCAGCCAGTAACACACCTCCTGCATAAGGCCTGGTTCCCACTGATCCAACAATTGCTATGACTTTGGAGCACTTGTCGCATCAGAAGTTGGACCCTATTCTGTGCAATGTAACCATTCTAATCGGTGCGACTTGAGTTGCTCCGACTTAGAAAAAGGTTCCTGCACCACATTTGGTCCAATTTTGGTAGGACTTGCATTTACCTCTGTTAAAGAAGTTGCATGCAAGTCGTGCCAAAGTTGCGCTGGGGTCCGATTTTGAAGTGTAAGCCCGGGCTTAGAGTGCTCCCACTCTGGATGAAGGAGCACAGGGGCACCTTTGGACAGCAGCATTGTCAGTCTTGTGAGAGGGGAGTGTTAGATGAACTAGCAGATTCAGATATACTAACATATTGAAGCCAAACTCCAGCTCACACTGCAGTTACACAAGCGGGTACAGCAAGTTTTTTCTTTCTTTTAGGATAAAGGTTTTTGCATGAATAAATAAAAGCTGTTCATTGTAAGTATTCCTGTTAGTGGTAAATGTGGTTTGTCTCAACCCTCTTAACTGCTATATTTGTAGTAGAGATTGTTCTGTTGAAAAACAACAGACTTACTGGCCAGATCACCAGGTGAAAATTAAAGAAGCCTAAAAAAGAAAACGAATTCAGCCACATCATCTAAGAATTGGTAAGCTGCAATATAATAAATGTTTGCTTTTGGGTTTAATACCTCTTTAAAGAAAAAAATAAATGATAGTAAAGAAGCAATGAACACATTTAGTTCGGATTACCCACCTTTACCCTAACGCGACGTGTATGGTATCAAGACGACTATTTTTGTTTTGGAAGTATATGTTCGGGGTCAAATGTATGTTGTGACTAAATCATCTACCTAGAAATCGGTAGACCTCGTAATCTCCGGGGCTCGTCACCGTCTTATATCTTAAGATTAACCCCTTTTATTATATTACTTGATAGGATAATTTACTTTTTGACAAGTAACGAAGAAATGATAGTAAATAAAAAAAGAAATTTCTCCATAATTTGGGTTTTCGTTTGTAAATAATATAACGTCGAATGGTTAAGAATCTACTACACCGA